>SEYY01005885.1:0-21239 GCA_009176605.1 Armadillidium nasatum | reverse complement strand
GGGGCTGTAATCGTTGATGGGATGAGCAGGTTCATTCCTTCTTCATCTGAATCGAATCCATGATTCGATCGCGCTTCCTCTCGTGACATTCAGGCTAGAGACATCGCGCATTGAGAGTGGAAAAACTCTTCTTCTCCTATCACTCTTGCTAATTTTAATTCAGCTCGGAATCTTTGAAGGGACATTCTTCGACAAGCAAAGCAGACTTTCACAAAACGAAGGTGTGCTGAGCTTCTAAGCTCTCCGATTGATAAATCTTTCTGGTCTCTTGCCAAAAAACATCTCTAACAACTTCTATAAATCTTCCTTTCCTTCTCTTATTTGCTCTGATAGTTCTGTTGATAACACTCCAACACTCCAACTCTTCGGCCTCCTGTTCTCCTCTAATTCAACCCTGGACAACTCCGGCAATCCTCCTCCTACTCCTCCTCCTCTCATATGTCCTATGCCTTTACATGTGATTACGTTTGATCAGGTGCATGGGCTTCTGAACTCTATGAACGTAAGGAAGGCAAGCGGCCCCGATGGCATTCCTACCCGAGTTTTAATGGAGTGTGCTTCTTTCTCAGCTCTCACTTCTTGATTATCTGGAATCTCATTCCCTTCCTTCTGATCATCAGTATGGCTTTCGACGTTCGACTTCTACTGGCGATATACTTTCCTATCTCACATATTTATGTTCATCTGCCCTTAGAGGCCATGGAGAGACTTGTGTGGTAGCGCTTGGCATATCTAAGGCATTTGACCGGGTATGGCATGCGTCGCTGCTTTCCAAGCTCCACTCTTTTGGGTTTTCTTCGTCTCTTTGCTTACTTATGTCAAGCTTTCTATCTAATCGTTCCATTTCAGCTGTTGTTAATGGATCGACTTCTTCTTCCTTTCCTGTCAATAGAAGTGTTCCTCAGGGTTCTGTCTTATCTCCTACTCTATTCTTACTTTTCATTAATGATCTTCTCAGCTGTTCATCTAATCCTCTCCATTCATATACTGATGACTCAACCCTCCATTCTTCTACTCATTTCAAATCTGCCCCTTCCTTTGCATCTAGAGTTGCCTCTTGTCTTCCTCTTTCCGATTCCATTCTTGCAGATCTGCATAGTATTTCCCACTGGGGTCGTCTCAACCTTGTGATATTCAACTCTATAAAAACTCAACTTTTAGATATCCCCCTCTCAAAGACACGCTCTAACTTTCCTATTTCTTTCGAAGGTTTTCCCATCTCTCCTGTTGACAATAAAAACATCCTTGCATACAGCCATACACAAACAACAAAAAACTGCCTTGGAAACTTCACATCACAATGATTGCTAGGGCGGCTTCAAAGAAGCTGGAAGTTATGTTTAGACTTCGAGAATTTTTTCCTTCCTCACGGTTACTCAAATTAAATAAGGGTCTCATCCCCCCTTGTATGGAGTACGGCTCTCATATCTAGGGTGCCTCAGGTTTCACCCATCTTTTGAATAAGGTTGAGTCAAAAGGTAAAAGACTTATAAACTGTTCCGCTCTTTCTAATTCCCTTGACTCGTTTTCTTTGCGACGTGACGTTGGTGCCTTGTTTCTTTTCTATAGGTTGAGGGAACTATCCACCCGCATACTTCCACCTTTACGGTGTCCTCGTAGCACAAGAGGTGAATTGTCTGAGCATCAATTTTGCGTGGACATAGGCAACTACAGGCTTGTTCGCTGTGATGTCTCCTTCTTTCCTGTCACCTCTGTTTTGTGGAACTCTCTCCCATTTTCTGTGTTTCCTGACGAATTTAATCTTAATTTTTTTAAAATCCCACGTCTGCGCTCACCTAAGAAATTTGCGTTAGGTGGGTCCTGCTGGGGTCGTTTTTAAATTTTTTTTAATTTTTTTTATTTTATTTTTTTTACTCTTTTACTTTATTTTTTTCTTCTAACTATATATATGATATATATATATATATATATATATATATATATATATATATATATATATATATTATATATATATATATATATATATATATATATATATATATATATATATATATATATATATATATATATATATATATATATATATATATATATATATATATATATATATATATATATATATATATATATATATATATATATATATATATATATATATATATATATATATATATATATATATATATATATATATATATATATATATATATATATATAATATATATATATATATATATATATATATATATATATATATATATATATATATATATATATATATATATATATATATATATATATATATATATATATATATATATATATATATATATATATATATATATATATATATATATATATATATATATATATATATATATATATATATATATATATATATATATATATATATATATATATATATATATATATATATATATATATATATATATATATGGTTGTTAAATTTGATTCGGGACTTGAAATTGTTAAGTGCTGCTCACGGGCAGACGTCTTTTGCTTTTTCTAATACTGTGAGGAGTTTCTATGGTGATTTCTTTGACGATACCTCTACGACGAAAATGGGATATTGTACTTATACTTTATACTATCATACTTTTACTTATTATTCATATCTTAACAGGTACGTGTCGAAGTCATACATAACAATTTGGCGACGAGGCAAAAGAACCAATCTTCTCACTTCGACTTCAGACGACGTAAAAGGTCACGTATGGATTTGCCTGCTCCTGCTCCGTTTCTTTTGTCGGAAGATCCAAGTTCAATCGGTGAAAGATGGAAGAAATGGAAGGCAGCGTTCCTTTACTATTTGGCGGCGACTGGTATTACGGCGGAATGTCGAAAGAAGTGTTCTACTGCATATAGCTGGTATGGAATACAGGAAGTATTTCATACATTGGACGTAGAGAAAGAAAGTTTTAAAGGAATTGGATACAAAATTTGCACCCAAAGTTAATATCAGGTATGAGCGTTTCGTTTTTCGTCAAATTAGTCAAGAGGTTAGTGAAACTACAGATGCATATGTGACTAGGCAAAAAAATTGCCGCTAATTGTGATTTCAATAATATAGAGGACGCTTTCATCGATCAAATAATAGCAAAATGTTACTCCTCTCGTTAACGTTAGGAAACTTACTGCAAGAACTAGGTTTAACTTTAACTTCGTTACTTTCCATTGCTAGGGCAATGAAAGTTGTTGAACAAGCTACTACGATTGAAGTTAAGATTACTAATGTGATTGCAAATTTAAATTATGCCGTTGACACAAAAAAGTTTAAATAATCATAGGTTTCAAAGTAGTATCAATGCTAAGGTGACTAGTAATACGCATGGCACTAGAAAATTTAAATGTCATTGAGGATATTACGATCATAAAGCAAAGGATAGATCTAAATGTCCTGCGTTCAATAAAATATGTAGTATGTATCATAAGAGAGATTATTTTTCGGCTGTCTGTAAGAGACGATACCGAAAGTTTATGATACAAATCGAGAGGATGGAAAAGAACAGGAATCGAAGAATGATGAAGTTTTGGAAAACTTAGTCTCTCAGCTGTTAAAAATACCGTTAAACAAATATTTATTACTGCTAGAATCAACTATGTGCATTTTAAAATGCAGGTGGATACGGCTGCAGATGTATCATTAATCTCTGAGCGGGTTGCGGGGCAAATTCCAGATTTAATTTTGAAGCCCTGTAGCAAGCATATTAAAGATTATAATGGTAAACTGTGCCGATTGTAGAATGAGTACAGTTGATGTAAAATATGAGAATAAACAGTATAAAAAGTACTGTGGGACTGTACTCATTACAAAATTAAATAGATATTCCTTAATAGGATTAGATTGGTTGAGAACATATACCTTTAGATTGGAAAGAACATTTTCAGTTTGTCTAGTCAGATCAACTTAGATAAGAAATTGGAAGAATATAAAGTTTTCTCCAAGGAAAGAGGAACAGATAAAAATGCAACGCTTCTTTAATTTTAAAGCCTGAACGCTGTTCCTAAATTCTTTGCTCCTAGGCAAATACCATATGCTTTAAAACCATTAGTGGAACAAGAAATACAGCGATTGGTTGCTGAAGGTACATGGGAAAAAGTAGCATACTCGGATTGGGGAACTCCATTAGTTCCTATAGTAAAAAAGGATGGAGTTAGTGTTCGACTATGTGGTGATTATAAAACTACGGTAAATCCCCAATTAAAGGTCGCTCAGCATCCAGCTCCCAAAACCAGAGGATATGTTTGCTGCATTAGGAAATTGCAAGCTCTTTTGCAAACTAGATTTAAGAGCAGCTTTTCAGCAATTAATGTTAGATAAGCAATCTCAAAATTTGTGTGTGGTAAATACTCATTTAGGGTTGTTTAAGCCTAAACGTTTACCGTATGGCATTGCTAGCAGTCCCGCTCTATGGCAACAAGTGATGGACCGTATTTTTCATGGACTGCAAGGTACGTTCGTATTTATTGATGATATATTGATTGCAGGACGTGATGAAAACGAATTACTAGCAAGATTAAAGGAAGTGCTGAAAAGAATAAAAGATTATGGAATTACCATTAAAAAGGAGAAATGCGAGTTCAAAGTTTCTGATATAGAGTATTTGGGTTTTGAATTAGACGAAATGGGAATATATAAAACTGATTAAAAAATTGAGAAGATAAAATATTTGAAAACGCCAAGGAATATGACAGAATTGCAGGCATATTTGAGTTTGGTTACTTTTTATGGTAAATTTGTACCAAATTTAACTATAAAAACACATGCATTGTACCAACTTAAAAAGATGTAAAATGGGTTTGGAATGAGACTTGTAATAAAGCATTCCAAAGTATTAATAAAGATTTGATGTCTCCCACTTTTTTAACACATTTCAGAGATGATTTGCCGCTTAAAACTAATGTGTGACGCTTCGCCATTGGGTGTGGCAGCAATTCTTTTTCACGAGATGCCAGATGGAGTTGAAAGACCAATTGCTTACGCAAACGCGCTTCAAGAACACTCTCTGATGCAGAAAGGAACTATTCACAAATTGACAAAGAGGCACTAGCATTGATATTCGGTGTAACTAAGTTTCATATGTATTTATACGGTAAGAAAACTTTTACACTTATAACTGATCATAAACCACTTTTAGCTATTTTGGGTCACAAAAAAAAGGTTTGCCGAAATTAGTCGCATTGCGTCTACAACGATGGGCAGTCATACTAAGTGCTTACTCATATGAGCTAGAATATAGACCTTCCACAAAAATTACAAATGTCGATGCACTGTCAAGATTACCTACCAATAGTACCAATAGTATGCTAAAAGTACCTGAAGAACAGTCAGTAATGATAATTACTGCTTCAGAAATTCCTTTAACTGCAAAAATAATAGCACGTGAAACACAAAAGGATCCTATATTGTCAAAGGTCTATCAGAATATTTTTGCTAATATACAATTTGATACTAGAAATACTGATTTAATTCCTTATGCTAATATTTGTAATGAATTGAATATAAACCAAGGTTGTGTTTTACGTAATGCACGAGTAATTATTCCTAAGTCTTTACAGCAGCAACTTTTAACAGAAATTCATGTGGATCATCCTGGCATGGTGAGAACAAAGGAGCTGTTACGCTTCGTATGTATGGTGGCCTGGACTGGATGCGGATATAGAACAAAATGTACGTTCATGTACAGGTTGTCAACAACAACGGAACAATCCCCCTCCTGTGAGACTGCACCCTTGGGAGCACCCCAAATATCCATGGCAGCGTATCCACATAGACTATGCTGGACCATTTATGAATAGGTATTATTTAGTGGTGATGGATTCATACAGTAAGTGGCCAGAGATTATTCCTACTTATTCTATTACGTCTTCTACAACTAAAAATGCTTTAATTAAAATATTCGCAACACATGGTATACCAGAAGCTATTGTGTCTGATAACGCTACGAGCTTTAAATCAGATGAATTTCAAGCATTTTTGAGGAGGCATGGTATATATCACATAGTTTCAGCCCCATACCATCCCTCCACTAATGGGGAAATTGAAAGATTTATTCAAACTTTTAATAAAAGAAATATGAAAAGTAGAAATTTCCATCCAAATGAATTGATAACTAATATAATTAGTTTTTTGTTTTCATACCGAATTACCAATCATGCTACTACCGGGCTAGCCCCCTCATTTATTAATGGGTAGATATTTAAAAAATAAATTTAATCTGTTGCTTCCTAAATTATCCAACAGGATTATAAAACAATGGAACCAAATTGCGAAAGAAAAGATCATTCCAGACACTTTGAAAGAAAATGATCCCATATTACTTCGAAATTACTTGTCCCCCGATAAATGGAAGACTGGGACCATTGCTAAACCACTGGGTAACCTGCATTATGAAGTGAATGTGGACGGGAAAACCGTCAAACGACATGTGGACCAACTTCTTCCTGACAAAACTTTGGAACGAACTGATGACTACTGCTAAAGAAGTCATTACTGAGCCAATAAGTGCTGGATCGCAGACACAGGACAAGTCTCAAAGAACATTCCCGTCTATTATCACAAGAGGAGTACCTCCGGACCGATTAACGTATTATTAAGAGATAATTGCTAGATTAGAGGGAAGGGGGTTGATATATATATATATATATATATATATATATATATATATATATATATATATATATATATATATATATATATATATATATATATATATATATATATATATTATTCTAGTTGCTTTTAACGTTTCTCTGAAATAATTCATTTAAAGTGGTTTTAAATGTATTAAAAAACTGAAATTTTGAGGAAAACGCAGAAAAGAGACATAAAAGTGAAATTAATTACAGTGAAATTCAGGTTTGGAAAAAAATCTAACACATCAAATGTCTTTAGACGAAAAGTATTATCATTATTATTATGTTAGTAGTAGTAGCAGTAGTAGCAGTAGCAGTAATGTTAGGACTAGTTTTGAAGTAGCTTGAGAGAAGTAATAAAGTGAGTGGAAGAAATGATCTGAAATAAAACAAATAAATGATGATGATGTCAAAGCTAAGAAAAAAAATGTTGAATATATATATTTAATATTGGGAAGTGAATTGGAGTTGATGATTCACATATTAAAAAAAGCATTTAATTACATAACAACCTCTTCTCTAATAGATTGAAGAGGCCAGAAAGGAATTATTATGCTTTGGAATTTGTTTAAGATAATTTGAATGCCAAGGTGAAGCAAGAGCAACTTTTTAACCTTGAATTTTTTTTTTTTTTTTTTTTTTTTTTTTTTTTTTTTTTTTTTTTTTTTTTTTTTTTTTTTTTTTTTTTTATATATATATATATATATATATATATATATATATATATATATATATATATATATATATATATATATATATATATATATATATATATATATATATATATATATATATATACACTCCTATGCCGATGACTCCACCCTTCATTTTTCCTTTCAATATGAAAGACGTCCCTCCCAACAGCAGTTATTAGACGCAAGAAGGATTGCCTTGGAGCAACTAACCTCTGATCTATCCCTCATTTCAAATTGGGGCAGAGAAAACATGGTCGTTTTCAATGCCTCAAAAACTCAATTCTCCATCTTTCTACTAGACACAATCTTCCACACAACTATGACATCTTATTCGAAAACACTCAACTCAAACCTTCATCTGTTCTCAATATTCTCGGTGTTTCTTTTTCTCGTGATCTTTCTTGGAAAGATCACATTATTTCTCTCTCTAAATAAGCTTCTAAGAGGTTGGGTGTTCTGTGGCGCCTTCGAAGTTTTTTTACGCCACCCCAGCTGCTTGCTGTGTATAGGGGTGTTGTTCGCCCCTGTATGGAGTACGCCTCGCATATCTGGGGTGGATCCACACATACAGCTCATCTTGAAAAGGTGGAGTCTAGGGCTTTTCGTTTTATCAACTCTCCTGCTCTTACTAACTCTCTCCAATCTCTTTCTTCCCGTCGAATTGTTGCGTCACTCTCTCTATACTATCGTTATTACAACGGACATTAATCTTCTGAACTCTCACGTCGCATACCTCCTCCACTGAGAAGGGCTCGTGCGAAACGTCTTTCTACACAGTCTCATCCTTTCTCTGTCCAACTCTCCGACCCCAGACTTAACCGCTATGCTCAATCTTACATGTACTCTACTGGTAAAGTCTGGAACACACTCCCTTTATCTGTTTTCCCAACTTCCTTTGACTTGCACACTTTTAAACATAGTGTATCGGGTCACGTCGGCCATTAGCGACCCCGAATCCGATTGCTTCCCAACTCCGGTGGATATTGGTAGGCCTTGGGCCTTTGCCCACCGGAGGAGATATAAAAAAAAAAATATATATATATATATATATATATATATATATATATATATATATATATATATATATATATATATATATATATATATATATATATATATTATTTTTACAGAACGCCACCGCTCACGGGCAGAGCCCTTTTCAAGGAGGGGGCACACACACATAGAGAGAACTCGTTTAAACACACACACACCTAACGCACAGCCCTCAGGTGGGCTCAGACAGAAGCCTTGAAGAGTGGAAGGGTAAATACAGAAGGAAAAATAGATGAAGGTAGAGAGTTCCACAGAATAGAGGTGGCTGGAAAGAAAGAGGTACCACAACGGGCTAGCCTGGGACTTTCTACGTCCACAAAAAATTGGTGCGAAAGCAGGGCACCCCTTGTGCAACGAGGACTACACAATGGTGGAGGAATGCGAGAGGCCAATTCCCTCGAGCACCTGTCATTGTAGTACCTGTAGAAAAGAGATAGCGCGCCAACGTCACGTCACAGAGACAGAGGGTCAAGAGAAGTTTGAAAGTAGAGGACAGTTAATTAATCTTTTAGCTTTTGACTCAACCCTATCCAGAAGAGAGGAGGAGCCGGAGCCCCCCCAAATGTGAGAACAGTACTCCATACAAGGGCGAACAAGACCCTTATATATTTGGAGTAACTGTTCAGAAGAGAAAAATTCTCGCAATCTGAACAGAACTCCCAGCTTCTTAGAGGCCGCTTTAGCAACCTATTGTGGATATGTGGTTTCCAAGATAGTTTGTTGTTTATGTTTAGACCAAGAATGTTAATGTTATTTACAGGTGAGACGGGAGAGCCATCGAAGAGGATAGGAAAGTTAGGAGGTGTTTTTGAGAGGGAGATGTGAAGGAGTTGAGTTTTTAAAGAGTTGAATTTCACAAGGTTGTTATGACTCCACCGGGAAATCCCATCCAGATCGGCAAGAATAGAATTTTAAAGTTGAAGACGAGAAGCAACTCTAGAATCAAAAGAGGGAGCAGATTTGAAATGAGAAGAAGAATGCAGAGTTGAATCATCAGCATAAGAGTGAACAGAGTTAGAAGTGCAGTGGAGAAGATCGTTAATGAAAAGTAAAAATAAGGTTGGAGATAAAACAGAACCCTGAGGAACACCACAGTTGACAGAAAAGGAGGAAGAGGTCGCTCCATCTACAAGTGCCGAAATGGAACGATCTGAGAGAAAACTGGACAATAGTAAGCAAAGAGAAGGAGGAAACCCAAAGGAAGGGAGCTTGGAGAGCAGTGACGCATGCCATACCCGGTCAAAAGCCTTAGATATGTCAAGCGCCACCACACAAGACTCCCCGAAGATAGGAAAGTATGTCACCAGTTGACCTCGAGCGTCGAAAGCCATACTGGTGATCAGAAAGAAGAGAATGAGACTCCAAATGATCCAGGAAATGAGAGTTGAGAAGAGTTTCAAAAATTTTAGATAGAACACAAGTGAGAGCTATAGGTCGATAGTTAGAAGGGTCAGAGCGACTACCTTTTTTCGAGGATCGGTTGAACAAACGCACGCTTCCAGCATTGAGGAAAAGTATTAGTATTAAGGCATAGAGAGTAGAGCTGAACGAGGACAGGCGCTAACTCGGAAGCACACTTCCTCAGAACACGAGGGGGAATGCCATCCGGGCCACTGGCCTTCCTGACGTTCATAGATTTCAGGATCCCTATGCACCTGATCATGAGTAATTACAGGCAGAGACATAGGACACCTGAGAGGAGAAGGAGTAGGAGGAGGGATGTGTCAGAATCGAGCAGGGTGGAATTAGATGAAAAAAGGAGGCCGAAGAGATTAGCCTTTTCAAAAGGAGTATTACCAACAGAACCATCAGAGCGAATAAGAAGAGGAAAGGCAGATTTACAGAAGTTGTTAGTGATATTTTTGACAAGAGGCCAGAAATTTTTTTCAGTAGGAGAGCCATGGAGGTCAGCGCACTTCCTTTTTATGAAAGTACGCTTAGTCCGTCGAAGAACATCCCTGCAACGATTCCGAGCTGAATGAAAATTAGCAAGAGTGATAGGAGAAGGAGAGTTTTTCCATTCACGATAAGCACTGTCTCTCTCGCGAAGGGCAAGAGAAGCAGCCGTCATCGAACCATGGATTTTGAGGAGAAAAATGATTTAGTTGAAGATGGAATGAATCTGCCCATCCCGTCAAGGATTACGGCCCCTACCTTTTCAGCAGAGACAGAAGCGTCCCCCGAGACAAAGCAAGATTCACTCCAATGATAGTTAGCAAAGAAGCGGCGCATTGCCCCCCAATTAGCCCGATTAAAGTGCCAGAAAGTACGTTTAGGGCATGGTGGAGCTGTTGGAGAGAAAGCATTATAACTAAGAGCTATAAGATTATGGTCAGAGTTACCAATAGGAGGGAAAATGGTGTATTTATATCTAGAAGGAGTAGGGGTGAAGCATAAATCAAGTGTATTCAAGAATTGGTTAGGACGATCTGGAATGTGTGTGGGTTCACTAATCAATTGCTCCAGATCGTTAAGAATACTGAATGATTGGGCCTCCCTCCCACCTGTATCAGTATGAGAGGAACCCAACCATTCAGTGTGGTGTACGTTGAAATACCCTAAATAGAGGACTTCAGCATTTGGATGAGAAGAAGTGACAGTCTCGTGAGTAGTAGTAAGGTATTGAAAAAAACTGGAAAATCTGTTCCATTAGGGGAGCAGTAGCAGAAACACAAGATAATTGTAGTAGTAGGAAGACAGATTTTAAGCCATAAGACGTCGAAATTAGGAGATTCTAGATTTACGAGACGTGTCACAGGAGTGTTAATGTTAATATAGGCACAGACTCCACCATTTAGACGGAAATTGTGAAAAAAAGTTGTAGTTAGAGACATTAAGATTGCTAGAGAAAGAATCCCTGTCCAAGCTGGGTCTCAGACAGAAGCAAAAGGTTAGAAAGAGAGGTAGTGAGGTAGTGTTCAACAGACGCGAGATTAGATCGAAGGCCACGAACGTTAGCATATATATATATATATATATATATATATATATATATATATATATATATATATATATATATATATATATATATATATATATATATATATATATATATATAATATATATAAAGGAAAAAGTTCCACTTTTCGAATAGGGCAATGCCCAAGATATTCTAATTTTATTATCATGATTATTATTATTAATATGTGTTTTATTATTATTGCAATGTTGCAACGTTGCATGGCACTGTTGCAATGTTGGAAATCAATGTTACATTTCACATAGCATTGGGACGGGGTCATCCCCCTCCTTCCCACCCCTCCACTCTTTTTCATGAGGTGTTTTTAATCCGATTGATCGGTTGATCCAATAATTAATTAATCAGGAAATCTGATAATTAATTTGGAGAATCCCTTAATTAAATGTTAATCCTCACCCCTTTTTGGCACTTAATCCTTTAATCCCCTCCCTAGTTGGCCTTTTTTCTCATGGTCAGTGCCTTCAGACACGTGCCATCTCTTATTCGGCATTGATGGCTCTCAAGTACTAGTGCCAGTGCCTAACTCATGCTCATTCCCTAGTGCCATCTATAGCTGTTTCTAGCATCTTTCTTGCAACTTCTAGCACGTGGTACCCTTGCTAGTCCATGTCAACATGAGGGGAAGGGAGTGCCAGTGTCAGTCACAGGTGGCACTGAGGGTCAGGTGTCATTGCAAGAGTCTCTTTGCCAAATTACAAGGCACTCTCGTTGATGACGTCACCTGTGCATTCGCACACACACACACACACACCTTACCCTGTGACGTCATGGCACGAGCTATCATGAGACTATGACGTCATCCGACCACCATATAAGGATTTCTTGATCACGTGGTTTTTATTTCCGTAGATTTTCTCTTAACTACTTGATTTCTGTCTGCCATCTTAGATATGGGGTCCGCCATCTTGGATTAGACATCCGCCATCTTGGATTTGGTAGCAGCCTTCTTGGCGTTCGCCATCTTGGATTTTGCGAACACGTGGTTTTCATTTCCGTAGATTTTCTTCCTCTATCTTGAATTTTATTTTTATTTTTTTCTTTACCACGTGGTTTCCACCATCTTGGATTTGATTTTGAATTCTCCCGCCATTTTTTGGTGACCGCTCCGCCATCTGTTGAGTGAAAATCAAATTTCCTCTAATATTCAGGGGAAAGGAGAAGAAACTTAAAACGATTGTGAGACCAAGATTCGAAACCTCATCCTTCAGATTTGATTTCCATCACACTACCACTACAGCAGCTTGATCATACCTTAGAATGAGTGAATTGTTCTATTCACGTGCAACGTTTTCGACTTTGAAGTCAATATTATTTTATTGATTATATAATAATCATCTATTGTTACATAACAATTATGTATTTATAGTTTTTATGTAATATGTATATATGAATCATGCAATGAGAAAAAGGGCTATTTTCCTACGTACATAATATATTCTAGATTTTCTCTCGACCACGTGATTTCTGTCCGCCATTTTGACCACATGGTTTTCACCATCTTGGATTTGGTATCTAACATCTTGAATTTAATTTTGAATTTTCGGAATACGTGGTTTTCATTTCCGTAGATTTTCTTTGAATTTGAATTTTGAATTTGATTTTGTTCACCATTTGTTTTTTTCATTTGTTTCCTTATGGCCACATGCATGTACACACACATACACGCATACGCTCACAAAGATACATACACATTCATGCATATTTTTTCCTTATAACGTCATCAATATCACGTGACTGCTTCCGAAGGAGTTTTTTTTTAAAATATTGAATCTGATTGACTCTCAGGTCCATAGCCGTGGGTGGGTCCCCCGAGCGGGCGCGGGCGTGAGCAGCACAGCGGACGCAGAATAAACGCTGGGCGCGACCGAATGTCGCGTTATTCGGCGGAAGCGCGGAATAACGCAATGCGGTGCGAAAGCGCATAAACAAACATTCATAATGTTTTCATGGTAACCAATCCTAGAGGCTATCACGTCTGTCATCCTTCCATAGTTGTTTGCTCCGTTTTTAAGTTTCAAATCTACCACTACAAGATTTCGAACTTGTTAAATTATTTAAAACTATTTTTCATTAATATACTGTCATCATAAACATAACAGCAACTTTATTTCATTAAAAAAAATTATTATTAGCATTTAGCCTTGATTTAAGAAGTTAATATTGCTTCATCTATTAAATAACTCATTGTATAAACAACAATTCATCTGTAATCTTTATTCTCTTTAATGTTTCATTTGAAATTTTGTTGTTTTTCATTTTTATATGTTTTACTGTTTTCAATTTGTTTATTTTGTTTTACTTTAAATTTTAGAGCTTCAATTGGAATATTCATTTTTAGTTTTAGTTTCATTTCGGTTTTCCATTTTATTTTCTATATTTCAAGACGCAAGAACAGAAGAGAATTCCTCAACTCTCCTAATTCCCCCCCTCCCCACGAAGGCAGTCCATCACCAACGGCCATTATATTTAAATTGTATTCCGTTAACGACCCAAAGAGAAGGTGAAATTGTTATCTACAATATTACCCACCACTCTAATTGCTAAATTAACATTCCCTTTGAGCAACAACTGTTATTAGCGATTTACTACAGGAGATAGAAGCCACAAATGCGCCATGTCTCAGGGAGAGTGTATGCTCAATTTTCAAACACGGTTAAAACCAGACGAAAGGCCATCCGAATATTTGGAACGAATTATAAATGCACTGGGGAACATTAGTAATTCATTGCAGATAAACAACGACGACGCGAAGTTCATGAGAGAATTATTTTTACCAGAAATGCCAATCCCCATTCAAATTTCGTTGGAAACTATAATCGAGAGAGCATTAATAGAAAAAATAGTGCGAGTCTCAGAGAGCATATATCGAATGTTTTCCACTTTCGAATTAGCACAAAACCCCTTCTCCCACGGGAACAAGGGATTGGGGCAAACGTTCTCCTTGTGAGAAGGCAAAATGTGCGGAACTGCCAAATCCAGTGAACAAGAACAAAAGAAAGACAGCGATGGCTTAAGATAATTAATTAATAAAGAGTCATTCTGAGATTTTGAAACAAATTAAGGATCTTTCGAGTAACATGAATTTGATAGCCGAAAGAATATACAGCGATCGCTATGAAAAGGAAAATCCAAATTTACAAGACGTGCCAGAAGCGCAAGTGCGAGAAGAAATAGCAACACTGAAAAAACCACGCAGGCTATCAAAGGGATGGAGATCTTTGTTTATATCATCGACAATACAGATATAAAAGTTATAGATGTGAATTGGGACAATGTGCTATGGCACCTATTTTAAAGAAGGAAAATAAACCAATGAGAGCGACCAACTACACCACTAAAACTGACAATTCGAGAAACGAGTGAAAACGACTCCCAATAGACTTCAACGTAAAGATAAGCATACGGTGAGATTTTCTGGCGTCGTTGACGTAATAATTGTAAACCAAACTTTCAATAGACGTTACGTGGAAAAATTGAACGTAAACGAGAACAGAAAGAAGTTAATTAATTATGAGTCATTTAAATAATAATAATAATAATAATAATAATAATAATAATAATAATAATAATAATAATAATAATAATAATAATAATAATAATAATGTAATAATTATGTTTCCCAAATTGTGTTTCCTGCTGAATTTAATCTAAATTCCTTTAAGGCACACGTCTGTGTTCACCTACGAAATTTGCGTTAGGTGGGGCTTGTGGGCTGTTTTATCTCTTCTATTGTTCTAGCACCCCCCTCCCTTGAATAGGGCTTTGCCCGTGAGCAATGTTGATGTGCAAAAAAAATAATAATGATAAAATTAATAACAGTAATGATAATAATGGTGACATTAATAATAACCGTGATAATAATAATAATAATAATAATAATAATAATAATAATAATAATAATAATAATAATAATAATAATAATGATTATGATAATGATAAAAACAAAAATAATAATGGTAATAATAATAATGAAGAAACTAATAACAGCGAATACAACGAATGTGTTTATTTTAATCTAGGAATGTTTAAGGAATTACAGGTAATTAATGATAAAATTTTTATAATTGACAAAGATATAACAGAGCAAGATATAACAGAAAGGGCAGAATCCACGCTCATTTTAGAAGTAAAAGCGAGCATTGAGAAAAAGAAAGGGAATGCCGCGGAGAAGTAATGAATAAAGCAAAGTTTCCTCTTTATAAGGTAGAAGAAAAAGTAACAGGTAGTGTTATTCGTGATCGACTGTGGTGCAATTTGAAGCGTGATCCCTGCAAGTGCAAAGCAATGGGTGAGATAGTGGGAAACTTAATAGCTGTTAACGGCAGAGAGACGTTGAGCATTGATATTGGTATGAAGCGCTTTTGGAAGGAAGAAATGTTAAAGGCAAACGTGCCGACGCCCATTTTAGGTTTAGATTTTTTATGTAGTAACAACTTTAAATCAAATTTTCAGGAAATCATACTAATTGAAGCAAAAACAAATTTTAGTATTAAACTAATTGGTAACTCTCGTAGTAATAATGAATTTTAAGGTTGTAAATTTCCTGACTATATTTTTAAACAATCTTACAATTTCCCAAATAGCCCTATTCTCTCTCTTGTCCAGCTTATTAATACTTTTAAACGTTTATTTGAAAACCCTTATCTAATATTAAACTCGAAATTAAAAATTGAGCAAATGAATGAATGGGCGAAATCTGGCAACAGTGGGAGTGCGAGTAGAGAGATGAATGAAAAGAGTGTCGACACTACGGCAGAGACTCGCGGGCAGCTGTAGGAAGTCCTCTACCGGAAAGGGTTCGGCCAGAGCTAAAAATAAACTTCCCATGCTAATTTAAGGTAAAAGGTGGACCCATCAATATTAAAGTACGGTGGTTCCATGCTAGTTTACACAATAAAACAAAACCGGAGCTGCGAAAATTGCTTGAAGCGGGATTAATAAGTAGGAGCAACAGCGAGTGGGATTTCCCCATAAATGTCTTATAAAAAGGTAGTTGCAGACCTAAGGCAACTAAAGAAAATTTAAATCAATTAGAGATTGCTACGTACTTCCAAACCTCGGAGATATAGCTAATATAATTGCAAAATTTTTACCAAGCTAGATTTAACAATAGCCTTTTATAATCTTCCATTAGATGAAGAAAGAAAGAAGTACTTCACAATAAATACTCCTTTTGTTAGTTTTAGCTACAACACAATTGTCGAGGTTCATTGCAATTCAGCAAGTGCATTCTCAGATTTAGGCATATATTGCTGGCTGACCTTCCACATGTGTTTGCTTATATAGATGACATACTAATTGCTACCAAAGGGGAAGAAGAGCATAAACAAATATTGGAGAAAGTGTTGGAACGATTTTCTTACTGCAAAATTTATTTAAATGGATCAAAGAGCATGATTGGTGAAAAGCAAGTAACCTTCCTAGGATACGACATTTCCAGCGGCGGAAACCTAATACAGAGAGAGTCGAGGTTATTAAGAGAATTTCAAAACCTAAGACGATTAAGCAACTCATCATTTCTAGGGTCGCTTTAACTTTTCCGTTCTTGCATCCCGAATTTGGCTCATATTCTAGAAAAATAAAGTAAAAGCGCGATTCAGAGTTAGCATTTGAAGGAGCGAAGTCAGCGCTGCAAGATGCAGTTGAGCTAGGGTACCCTGAAGGAGATACTCCTCTAATTATATACACGATGCAAGCGATGTAGCTACTGCAGGTGCCATTTTCCTAGATAATGAAGAGAGAAAACCTTTAGGATGTGAAAGAGAGGTCTTATACGATGTTTAGCAAAGAATTCCTTGCAATAAAAAAGACTGAATAAATTCTCACACCTCATGCTCGGAAGAAAGGTGAATACACTCACAGATAGCTTGTCGGTGAAGCAGGAATTCAGAAAAAAAATATACTTGCCAGCATTGAACACGGGTGAAAAGCGATATTTAGCCTTTATCTCCGAATTTGATTTAGAGTTAGAGCATATAAAAGGATCAGAAAACGTGTTAGCCGACTATCTATCCAGGTATTTAGAAAATACAGTCAATGATAAGGAGGCAGAAGATGCAGATGGAATTTTCGCAATTTAAAATCCTGAAAGAGTTCATACATCTACTACCAGAGGGGAGGGGCTTAGGGCAGCCATCCTTGAAGAGGCGGAGCGCAGTAAATTAAATACCTTGAAGACTGGTTGACATGACGATGTAGTAAATGGAAGTTCGAACACAGGAATGCAGGGTACAAAATCGAACCACTCTAACCTCCCAAGTGAAACCAAAATGAAGGCTGCTGCATTTAGAGAAATATTTAAAATTAGTTCGGCCGATTCTTTAAATAAATTCAGAAGGGAGATAAACTACGAAGAGTTAAAAGAGGCTCAGGAAGGAGATGAAGGATTACAAAAATATATTACAGGTGAATAAACAACTGCATTAAATCTAGCGAAAAGAGAGTTTTTGCATAAGATACCGAAGTAGAGCCTTATGTTGATATACAGTATCCTTGGTTATTATCGAGTGTATGTACCTGAAATGTGCGGAAAGAAAGGGATTGAGTATTGCCATGGAAGGGGGCACCTAGGGGTTCAAAGAATGGTGAAAAGTTTGAAATCAGAATTCGTGTTTAAAAGTATGAATGCAAGTGAAAAAGTTTGTGAGAACGTGTGATCCTTGTCAAAGGGCCTCATTAAGAACATCAACCCAGAATATAAGAAGTTCCAAGAGGTATCCGAGAAGTTTGAAATAGTTCATGTTGAAATTTTTAAGATGCCGGAATACAGAGGGTATATTTATTTTAAAAAATTTTTTAGACAGGTACTCCAAGTACATATGGACTTTTCCTCTGAAAAACGTAGAAATAGAGACTATAGCTGATACTATGGTACGGGAAATGTTCTCCGTAGGAGGAGTGATGAAAATGCTTATAAGCGATAGAGGGCCTCAGTTTACTTCAGGGCTTTTCCAAAGTGTGTGCAAAATATTAGGAATAAAGCATGTAACTTCAAGCAGCTATTCACCAGAGAGTAATGGAGCCTTGGAGGTTCTACCATAAGACGCTGTTGAGTTGTTTAAGGACTATGCTTGCAGAAGTATCTACGTATAAACAGAAGTGGATTGATCTCCTACCTTTTGCACTATTTTGTTTGAGGACAGCTTCCATAGAAGATAGCGGAATTACAGCATCCATGTTGATGTTTGACCAAAACCCGCTGATACCAGCTTTACTTGAAAGAAAAATTAGTAAACCTTATGTGGATTACAAAAATTATTCTGAAAAACTAACATACCTCCTCTCGAAGAATTTGGCATTGAGACCTACCCTTAGAAACAAGAAAATATTTATTCCAAAGGATCTGTAGGAAGCTAAGTATGTGCTTGTGAGAAACAGGCAGTACAATCTCGGGAAGATAGAACCCCTCTACTCGGGTCCGTAACAGTTGGAAAATGCACAAATAATAGTGTATATGTTGAAAAGAATGGAAGAACAGAGGTGGAAAACCTAAGGAATATAAAGGCATATTACCATATACAGCCTTAGATAGAATGGATGGTTGTTAGAATGAGGATGCAGTAATAATAATTATATTACAGGAACAAATGCATAAACCTTCTCTCTTCTTTTCTCTCCTCAATCTTCTTTCTGATTCTTCTCGCTTTTCTTTTCCCATCTATCTTTAGGCACATCTACTCTCGACGACGGCCGAATCATATATATATATATATATATATATATATATATATATATATATATATATATATATATATATATATATATATATATATATATATATATATATATATATATATATATATATATATATATATATATATATATATATATATATATATATATATATATATATATATATATATATATATATATAATATATATAATATATATATATATATATATAAGATAAGTATAGTTTTATGCTTCACCACTACTCCTTCTAGTTATAAATACACCATTTTCCCTCCTATTGGTAACTCTGACCATAATCTTTCTCTCCAACAGCTCCACCATGCCCTAAACGTACTTTCTGGCACTTTAATCGGGCTAATTGGGCAATGCGCCGCTTCTTTGCTAACTATCATTGGAGTGAATCTTTCTTTGTCTCGGGGGACGCTTCTGTCTCTGCTGAAAAAGTGGGGGCAGTAATCCTTGAAGGGATGGGCAGATTCATTCCATCTTCAACTAAATCTTTTTCTCCTCAAAATCCATGGTTCGATGGCAATTGTTCTCTTGCCCTCCGGGAGAGAGACAATGCTTATCGTGAATGGAAAAACTCTCCTTCTCCTATCACTCTTACTAATTTTCATTCAGCCCGGAATCGATGCAGGGATGTTCTTCGACGGACTAAGCGTACTTTCATTAAAAGGAAGTGCGCTGACCTCCATGGCTCTCCTACTGATAAAATTTCTGGCCTCTTGTCAAAAATATCTCTAACAACTTCTGTAAATCTGCCTTTCCTCCTCTTATTCGCTCTGATGGTTCTGTAGCTAATACTCCTTCTGAAAATGCTAATCTCTTCGGCCTCCTTTTTTCATCTAATTCCACCCTGCTCGATTCTGGCATCCCTCCTCCTACTCCTTCTCCTCTCAGGTGTCCCATGCCTCTACCTATGATTACTCATGATCGGGTGCATGGGATCCTGAAATCTATGAACGTCAGGAAGGCCAGTGGCCCGGATGGCATTCCCCCTCGTGTTCTGAAGGAGTGTGCTTCCTAGTTGGCCCCTGTCCTCGTTCAGCTCTACTCTCTATGCCTTAATACTAATACTTTTCCTCTATGCTGGAAGCGTGTGTTGGTTCAGCAGATCCCGAAAAAAGGTAGCCGTTTTGATCCTTCTAACTATCGACCTATAGCTCTCACTTGTGTTCTATCTAAAATTTTTGAAACTCTCCTCAACTCTCATTTCCTGGATCATTTGGAGTCTCATTCTCTTCTCTCTGATCACCAGTATGGCTTTCGTCGCTCGAGTCAACTGGTGACATACTTTCCTATCTTACTGATCTATGGTCTTCTGCCCTTAGGGACTTCGGGGAGTCTTGTGTGGTGGCGCTTGACATTTCCAAGGCTTTCGACCGGGTATGGCATGCGTCACTACTCTCTAAGCTCCCTTCCTTTGGGTTTCCTCCTTCTCTTTGCTTACTCTTCTCTAGTTTTCTCTCAGATCGTTCCATTTCGGCACTTGTAGATGGAGCGACCTCTTCCTCCTTTTCTGTCAACTGTGGTGTTCCTCAGGGTTCTGTTTTATCTCCAACCTTATTCTTACTTTTCATTAACGATCTTCTCCACTGCACTTCTAACTCTGTTCACTCTTATGCTGATGATTCAACTCTACATTCTTCTACTCATTTCAAATCTGCTCCCTCTTTTGCTTCTAGGCTTGCTTCTCGTCTTCAACTTTCCGATTCTATTCTTGCCGTTCTGGATGGAATTTCCCGGTGGGGTCATAGCAACCTTGTGAAATTCAACTCTTTAAAAACTCAACTTCTTTACATCTCCCTCTCAAAAACACCTCCCAACTTTCCTATCCTCTTCGATGGCTCTCCCGTCTCACCTGTAAATAACATTAACATTCTTGGTCTAAACATAAACAACAAACTATCTTGGAAACCACATATCACAATGGTTGCTAAAGCTGCCTCTAAGAAGCTGGGAGTTCTGTTCAGGTTGCGAGAGTTTTTTTCTTCTGAGCAGTTACTCCAGATATATAAGGGTCTTATTCGCCCTTGTATGGAGTAGTGTTTTCACATTTGGGGGGGGCTCTGGCTCCTCCTCTCTTCTGGATAGGGTTGAGTCAAAAGCTATGAGATTAATAAACTGTCCCCTACTTTCAAACTCTCTTGACCCTCTGTCTCTGCGACGTGACGTTGGCGCGCTATCTCTTTTCTACAGGT
>SEYY01005883.1:95000-119073 GCA_009176605.1 Armadillidium nasatum | reverse complement strand
ATATATATATATATATATATATATATATATATATATATATATATATATATATATATATATATATATATATATATATATATATATATCCGCAGGTTTTACACGATAGCTATAACTGCCAGAATCCAAACCTAACAAACAATGGGAACATAGTACTTCCATTCCCAACGCAAAGACAAGGGAAAGTGTTTATAAGTTGGGGACCTTTACGAGATGAAATTGAATTAAATCAAGTGAAAGTTTGCCCACTTGTTTGTCGACCAAAAGACCACCAAGATTGGAAATATTGTTAGTGAACAAAGAGTTAAAATTATAAAATATGGAATGATTAGTAAAAGATGGTGTATATAGTTCTACCTAGTGATGGAGTGAAGTATCGGTATCGGTTTCGGCAGTATCGGCATATTTTTGAGCATCGGTATCGGCAATTACGGTATCGGTATCGGTATCAGTAAAATTTTTGGACAAGAGTAAAGTATCGGTATCAGTAGTAGTATCGGCAAGTATCGGCATATTTTTAGGTATCGGTATCGGGGAATTTTTATGTATCGGTATCGATATCGGTATCGGTAAAAATTTTAGTATCGCTCCATCCCTAGTTCTACCTATTTTTTTTCGATACATTAACCAGAAAAGAAAATAAAAAAATTTATATTTATATTTTGAAAAGACGAAAATCTGAAAGATAAAGCAAAAAATATAATTTAAAAATGCTTTTAAAATAATTGTTTTTAAAATTTTAAAATTAACATTAAATTAAAAGAAATTAATGTTTTAACTGAAGATTTAAAAAAGGTACTACAACGGTAGGTGTTCAAGGGAGTTGTCCTCTCGCATTACACCTCCATTGAGTCACCCTTGCAGCACAAGGGGTGACTTGCTTGCACTTGAATTTTGTGTGAGCAGAGCAAACTCTAGACTTGCACGTTGTGATCCCTCCTTCTATCCAGCCACCTCTGTTTTGTGGAACTCCCTACCTTCGTCTGTTTTTCCTGCTGTACTTAACCTACCTCTCTTTAAATCCTCTGTTTGCTCCCATCTGAGGGATTTACAGGTTAGGTGGGTTTTCTTTTGTAGTTAAAAAAAATTATATGGTTTAAAATCTCAAAATTTTTAAATTGTAATTTTTAATTGTTATATTAAAGCAACTTCTTGAAAAGGGCTCTATCCGTGAGTGGTGGCAATTATATATATATATATATATATATATATATATATATATATATATATATATATATATATATATATATATATATATATATATATATATATATATATATATATATATATATATATATATATATATATATATATATATATATATATATATATATAATAAAAAATAATTTATATGATTTTAAATGTTTCAAAATTTTTAAATTGTAATTTTTAATTGTTATATTAAATCAACTAAAAATAAAACTTTTGATAGATGGTAGGTCTATTGTATTTAGTTTATTAAAATGTATAATAAATGAAAAATGATTATATCTTTATATTCTTCCTGTGAACATGGACGGCACTAATTCCTTGCTCTCTAATTCACTTCACGAATATTTCAAGTTTATTTTTAAATTCTTTTCCTCTGTTTCAACTTCCAAGTAGTCTCCTGTTCTCTCTTCAGGAGTCTCCTTCAGGAGTCTTTCAAGGAGGAGCCAAAAATAATTTAATTAACGTTCTCTTTATCAATATAATTAAACTGTTCAGTACCCATATTTCTCACTACTCCATATGAGCTATCGAACCCTGGTACTGCCACTGCTTTTGGCATTAATACTTCTGGTTGGCACTACTTCTTATTCTTACCGTTGTTGGTCTTCTTCTACAGGATATACAAAATTAAACAGAAAAACATGTTTAATAATAAAAGGAAAAAGAAGCTAGAACATAACAATTAAAAATAATAAATATCAAATTGGTATTATTATTTTCCAAGATAATTATTAATCCTTCGCCATTGATGTCTCTCCCTCTCTAAAATGTTTAAAATTTTAATTACTTTTAGTTAATATCAAATAAATTAAATTGTATAGAGGATATTTTCTTTTAGTAGTTCCTAATGAATATATTTGATAATTTTTTTTTCATATTGGGTACGACAATAAATAGGGCGTATATATATATATATATATATATATATATATATATATATATATATATATATATATATATATATATATATATATATATATATATATATATATATATATATATATATATATATATATATATATATATATATATATATATATATATATATATATATATATATATATATATATATATATATATATATATATATATATATATATATATATATATATATATATATATATATATATATATATATATATATATATATATATATATATATATATATATATATATATATATTATTTATCTCAATTATTAACTAAAATATGCATTTACATCTAAAATGATTTCCAGTTAAAATTATTAGATATTTTCAATTTATTAACTTTATTTCGAAAGTATCTATTTTATATATTTTTTCCAATTCCCTTTTTAAAAATTGAAAATTAAAAGCCTGAGTGGTATTGCATTACATTAGATAAAAAGGTAGAATAAAAAAAATAGCGAAGTGAAACGTAATTTTGAACTGGTTAATTATTGGTATTTTTAAATAATTTCATTAATGACCAACAATACATTGTTAAAAATTTAGTTCATTGCTTATTTATTGTAGGAAATTATTCTATACTTTTGAAAATAAAATACAAATTTTGAGCAGTGAATTTATTTAGCAGTACAGCGTAAAAGTGATAATAACAAGCTTAATTAAAGCTAAATATTATATTCCTTTAAATGTTTCTACACCTATAACCATGTTGCATTTGTTCACACACAGAAAAAGGAAAAAAAAAAAAAAAAAAAAAAAAAAAAAAAAAAATAAAAAAAATAAAAAAAAAAAAAAAAAAAAATTATATGCATATTAAAGTTTTATTTCAATTACGATTGCTCTTTTTAAAATATTGACTATTTTTATAAAAATATTTTAAATATTTTTGCTAGTGCAGTTTTTTCTTACATTAATTAGTGACTCGGGCTTAATGAGTTCCCGAACAACAACAATTCCAATTACAAGTAAAGTAAGTGTATTATTATTATTATTATTATTATTATTATTATTATTATTATTATTATTATTATTATTATTATTATTATTATTATTATTATTATTATTATTATTATTATTATTATTATTATTATTATTATTATTATTATTATCTTCTCTGGTGGTCAAAGGCCGGAGTTGGGTAATTTTCTAGATCAAGAATGAGATTAAAATCCGACATGTTCAAATTCTCGGCGTTTGAATGTGTCAAATCAAATAGGCAAGATGTTCAATAGGAAGAAACTAGAAGAGATTGAGAGGACAAGCATAGTTAGAGTTGATTTCTTCTTTGCAAAATAACAGAAAAGGTGCGAGGAAGAGGAGTCACAGATATTATGTATTTTCAATGAAGAAAATAATTTTAAGTTTTATGGAGAATAATTTTAGCTCCATTCCTGAATGAAATATTAATTGCCTGAATTTCTGGAATTTGAAAAGGACAATAAGTTTTGAATCTCTGCGGTAAGTATCACGGGAACAATCAGAGTTTAATCAAGGTTTGCTATGTTTATTTGAAGATAAAGAATATGAAATATAGGTCTCCATACCAAAGAGAATCATCTCACTTATGCATTCTGCACACTCCTAGGGATGCCTACAGCAGAAATAATAATTAATCTACGGGAAATCATGAATATACAACAGCAATTCCGACTATGGTACAGAAATGCCATAGACTATGCCCTCAAATTTTCTTTTGTGCAAGACTTGTGGAGATAGGAAAGGATACAGTAGTATGACGGCGAGTAGAGGAACCCCACAGTGGAACGGGTTCAAAGGTGTAAGAAGAAAGATTAAGAATTAAGAAAGGGTAAAATATGTTGGGTTCATATACAAGACGATCAGGGATACGAGTAGAGAGTTATAACCTTTTGTTCAAAGTTATTTGATATAGAAAAATGCAAAGCAAATTTATTGGTGTCCCAGATGTCGCGCACTATACAGGTTTTATAAAAAATATATTAACGCAATTTATTTTCTGCTTTCAAATTGCATTATGGATGAGAATCTAAGTGTAGAAGAAAGAGTTCAACTTGTTTCATAGTAGACAAGGGGCTACACACTGCTCACTTGCTGATGAATTCAACCGCAACCACCCTAAGAGACAACCATTGTACCATACCACTGTCTGCCGTTTAATCAAACGCTACCAAGAAACTGGGTCATTTGCAGAGATGTGGGCGACCAAAGGGCGTAACGGATGAAGAAACATCCACTATGATTTTGGCGAATGTTGTTAAAAGTCCTGTAAAATTAGTCAGAAGAATAAGCCAAGAGGTAAACATGAGCAAATCATCAGTGCATCATATTCTCATGACGTACAAATTTCATCCATACAAACTACATCCTGTGCAAGCTCTACATGGTGATGACACAAATAGACGGATGGAATTTTGTGAATGGATGCGCGTACTTATGAATTCGTCAATATTTTTCAGAGATAAAGCCATTTTTCATTTGAATGACCAGGTGAACCGGCACAGTATGCCCTATTGGTCAGATAACAATCCACGTTGGAATGAGGAAGGACACCACCAGCACAACCCAAAGATCATGATGTGGGCTGGACTCTGGGAGGAGGAAATCATTGGCCCATACTTCTTCAATGATAATATCACTGCTGAAACCTATTTAGAATTACTACAAACCTTCTTTTCTGACTACCTTGGGGATATTCCATACTTCGACGACAGAACGTCTTTTTCTGCAGGATGGAGCTCCAGCACATTTTACAACATGCATGCGTGACCACTTGGACCAGGTTTTTTTCTAACAGATGGATTGGACGGAGAGGGCCCGTGGAGTGGCCACCTAAATCACCTGATCTCAGCCCACTTGAGTATTTCCTTTAGGGTCATCTCAAATCTGTTGTGTACAATTTAAGGGATGCATAAAAACTACATGCCAAATGATGATTCCCTGAAACCCTTAGGAGTGTGAAAGACAGTTTAGTGAAGAGAATAGATGTATGTTTTTATTTAGAGTGTGCTCACTTTGAGCATGTTTTATCATTAAATAAAGTATTATCTATAAAAATCAATTTTCTTTTCCAAAACCTGTACGGTTCGCGACATCTGGAACATCCTGTATAATATATATATATATATATATATATATATATATATATATATATATATATATATATATATATATATATATATATATATATATATATATATATATATATATTATATATATATATATATATATAGATATTAGAGAGAGAGAGAGAGAGTTTTAGAGAAAGGAATAAGATGTTTTGGAAGGAGGTGAATAAGGTAAGGAATAAGAGGGAGATATTAAGAGATGGTGTAAAAGGATTAGATGGAAAAATAAACCAGATATAAAGTGAGGTTGAGTGTGGGATTTCGATAGAAGAAATTGGTAAAGCTCTGAGGAAAATGAAGAGTAAATCGACAGGTTTGGATGGGATAAGTGAAGAGATGTTAGTGGGAGAGGGGGGAGGGGGAGGGAGGAGGGTAAATGTAGTAAATTATATTGGAATAAATTTGAGTGTGGGAGTTTTAGGGGAATAAGTTTGCTTAGTATAGTGGGTAAAGTGTATGGCAGAATCTTATTGGATGAGTAGGGATTAATGTAATGATATGTGAGAAGCAAAGGGGTTTTAGAGAAAGAAGAGGGTGTATGGACCAGGTTTTTACTTTAAGAATGATTGAAGAGAAAAAAAGAGAAAATGGGAAGGATGTGTATATGTGCTTTATGGATTTTGAAAAAAGCTTATGATAGAGTGGATAGGAGTAACCTGTGTGAGGTTTTGAGGGAATATAAAATTGAGGAGAAAATAACCATTAGATCACATTATATGAATAGTAGAGCGTGAGCAAGAATAAATAGATTGGAAAGTGAGTTTTTTTGAGGTGAACAGTGGATTTAGACAAAGCTGTGTAATGTCTCCGGGGTTATTTAATTTATTCATAGATAAACTGGTAAGGTTGATGGAAAGGGGAGGTAAAGTGGTGAGAATGAGGGATTATTAAGATATATGGAATGAGATTGTGTTATTGTATGCGGATGACATTGTATTTTTGTCTGAGACACATGGGGGTTTAAAGGTATTGGTGGAAAAATTTGTAAAAGGTTGTGATGAGTTATCTTAAGAGTGAACGTAGGAAAGAGAAAATTGTTGTGGATGAAAAAATAGAGAGATTGTTAAGAGGGTTGTAGGTGGGGGAGATGAACTTCAAATCAAGGTGAGGAGTGAGAGATTGGGATGGGTTAATTCATTTAAATACTTTGGAGTGAATTTTGAGTGGAGGATGGTTGTAAGGGAGATGAAGTAGGATATAGAATAAGAAAACGGCAGAAGGAGAGAACGTGTTGGAAGGTTTGAGGGATATTTAGAAGATAGGAAGGTTGACAAGAAAGGTGAAGATGAAAATATTTGAGAGATGCTATGTACAGGTTTTTATGTATGGGAGAGAGGTTGAATGCGAATAAGAGAAAAAAAGTTGAGGCTTTCGAAATGGTCGAGAACGGTATGTGGTGTAAGTAGAAGGGATAGAGTCAGGAACGTGAGAATAAAGGAATTTTATGCCTAGGGAAGAGGTAAAGTTGAGATAACTGAACAGAACACGCTGAGGTGGTTGGGCATGTTTGTAGTGTGAATGAAAGGAGATGGATAAAAAGGTGTTTATATTGAGAGGGGAAGGTGTAAGAGGTAGGGTAGACCTAGAGGAAGTTGGGTAAGTGAGGTCAAGGAATAATTGAGGGATAGGAGGCTGAGGTGGGAAGAGGGTATGCGGTTGACGCAGGACAGGAATGAGTGGAATATATATATATATATATATATATATATATATATATATATATATATATATATATATATATATATATATATATATATATATATATATATATATATATATATATATATATATATATATATATATATATATATATATATATATATATATATATATATATATATATATATATATATATATATATATATATATATATATATATATATATATATATATATATATATATATATATATATATATATATATATATATATATATATATATATATATATATATATATATATATATATATATATATATATATATATATATATATATATATATATATATATATATATATATATATATATATATATATATATATATATATATCCGCAGGTTTTACACGATAGCTATAACTGCCAGAATCCAAACCTAACAAACAATGGGAACATAGTACTTCCATTCCCAACGCAAAGACAAGGGAAAGTGTTTATAAGTTGGGGACCTTTACGAGATGAAATTGAATTAAATCAAGTGAAAGTTTGCCCACTTGTTTGTCGACCAAAAGACCACCAAGATTGGAAATATTGTTAGTGAACAAAGAGTTAAAATTATAAAATATGGAATGATTAGTAAAAGATGGTGTATATAGTTCTACCTAGTGATGGAGTGAAGTATCGGTATCGGTTTTCGGTATTTAGTATCGGCATATCGGCATCGGTATCGGCAATTACGGTATCGGTATCGGTATCAGTAAAATTTTTGGACAAGAGTAAAGTATCGGTATCAGTAGTAGTATCGGCAAGTATCGGCATATTTTTAGGTATCGGTATCGGGGAATTTTTAAGTATCGGTATCGATATCGGTATCGGTAAAAATTTTAGTATCGCTCCATCCCTAGTTCTACCTATTTTTTTTCGATACATTAACCAGAAAAGAAAATAAAAAAATTTATATTTATATTTTGAAAAGACGAAAATCTGAAAGATAAAGCAAAAAATATAATTTAAAAATGCTTTTAAAATAATTGTTTTTTAAATTTTAAAATTAACATTAAATTAAAAGAAATTAATGTTTTAACTGAAGATTTAAAATAGGTACTGCAACGGTAGGTGTTCAAGGGAGTTGTCCTCTCGCATTACACCTCCATTGAGTCGCCCTTGCAGCACAAGGGGTGACTTGCTTGCACTTGAATTTTGTGTGAGCAGAGCAAACTCTAGACTTGCACGTTGTGATACCTCCTTCTTTCCAGCCACCTCTGTTTTGTGGAACTCCCTTCCTTCGTCTGTTTTTCCTGCTGTACTTAACCTACCTCTCTTTAAATCCTCTGTTTGCTCCCATCTGAGGGATTTACGGCAGGTTCAGGATTAGGTGGGTTTTCTTTTGTGGTAAAAAAAAAATTATATGGTTTAAAATCTCAAAATTTTTAAATTGTAATTTTTAATTGTTATATTAAAGCAACTTCTTGAAAAGGGCTCTGTCCGTGAGTGGTGGCAATATATATATATATATATATATATATATATATATATATATATATATATATATATATATATATATATATATATATATATATATATATATATATATATATATATATATATATATATATATATATATATATATATATATATATATATATATATATATATATATATATATATATATATATAATAAAAAATAATTTATATGATTTTAAATGTTTCAAAATCTTAAATTGTAATTTTTAATTGTTATATTAAATCAACTAAAAATAAGACTTTTGATAGATGGTAGGCTATTGTATTTAGTTTATTAAAATGTATAATAAAGGAAAAATGATTATATCTTTATATTCTTCCTGTGAACATGGACGGCACTAATTCCTTGCTCTCTAATTCACTTCACGAATATTTCAAGTTTATTTTTAAATTCTTTTCCTCTGTTTCAACTTCCAAGTAGTCTCCTGTTCTCTCTTCAGGAGTCTCCTTCAGGAGTCTTTCAAGGAGGAGCCAAAAATAATTTAATTAACGTTCTCTTTATCAATATAATTAAACTGTTCAGTACCCATATTTCTCACTACTCCATATGAGCTATCGAACCCTGGTACTGCCACTGCTTTTGGCATTAATACTTCTGGTTGGCACTACTTCTTATTCTTACCGTTGTTGGTCTTCTTCTACAGGATATACAAAATTAAACAGAAAAACATGTTTAATAATAAAAGGAAAAAGAAGCTAGAACATAACAATTAAAAATAATAAATATCAAATTGGTATTATTTTCCAAGATAATTATTAATCCTTCGCCATTGATGTCTCTCCCTCTCTAAAATGTTTAAAATTTTAATTACTTTTAGTTAATATCAAATAAATTAAATTGTATAGAGGATATTTTCTTTTAGTAGTTCCTAATGAATATATTTGATATATATATATATATATATATATATATATATATATATATATATATATATATATATATATATATATATATATATATATATATATATATATATATATATATATATATATATATATATATATATATATATATATATATATATATATATATATATATATATATATATATATATATATATATATATATATATATATATATATATATATATATATATATATATATATATATATTATTTATCTCAATTATTAACTAAAATATGAATTTACATCTAAAATGATTTCCAGTTAAAATTATTAGATATATTCAACTTATTAACTTTATTTCGAAAGTATCTATTTTATATATATTTTTCTCAATTTTCTTTTAAAAATTGAAAATAAAAAACCTGAGAGGTATTGCATTACATTAGATAAAAAGGTAGAATAAGAAAAAATAGCGAAATGAAACGTAATTTTGAACTGGTTAATTTTTGGTATTTTTAAATAATTTCATTAATGACCAACAATACATTGTTAAAAATTTAGTTCATTGCTTATTTATTGTAGGAAATTATTCTATACTTTTGAAAATAAAATACAAATTTTGAGCAGTGAATTTATTTAGCAGTACAGCGTAAAAGTGATAATAACAAGCTTAATTAAAGCTAAATATTATATTCCTTTAAATGTTTCTACACCTATAACCATGTTGCATTTGTTCACACACAGAAAAAGGGAAAAAATAAAAAATAAAAAAAATAAAAATTAAAAATAAAAAAAATAAAAATAAAAAAAATTATATGCATATTAAAGTTTTATTTCAATTACGATTGCTCTTTTTAAAATATTGACTATTTATAAAAATATTTTAAATATTTTTGCTAGTGCAGTTTTTTCTTACATTAATTAGTGACTCGGGCTTAATGAGTTCCCGAACAACAACAATTCCAATTACAAGTAAAGTAAGTGTAAATTATTATTATTATTATTATTATTATTATTATTATTATTATTATTATTATTATTATTATTATTATTATTATTATTATTATTATTATTATTATTATTATTATTATTATTATTATTATTATTATTATTATTATTATTATTATTATTATCTTCTCTGGTGGTCAAAGGCCGGAGTTGGGTAATTTTCTAGATCAAGAATGAGATTAAAAACCGACATGTTCAAATTCTCGGCGTTTGAATGTGTCAAATCAAATAGGCAAGATGTTCAATAGGAAGAAACTAGAAGAGATTGAGAGGACAAGCATAGTTAGAGTTGATTTCTTCTTTGCAAAATAACAGAAAAGGTGCGAGGAAGAGGAGTCACAGATATTATGTATTTTCAATGAAGAAAATAATTTTAAGTTTTATGGAGAATAATTTTAGCTCCATTCCTGAATGAAATATTAATTGCCTGAATTTCTGGAATTTGAAAAGGACAATAAGTTTTGAATCTCTGCGGTAAGTATCACGGGAACAATCAGAGTTTAACCAAAGGTTTGCTAGGTTTGTTTGAAGATAAAGAATATGAAATATGTAGGTCTCCATACCAAAGAGAATCATCTCACTTATGCATTCTGCACACTCCTAGGGATCCCTACAGCAGAAATAATAATTAATCTACGGGAAATCATGAATATACAACAGCAATTCCGACTATGGTACAGAAATGCCATAGACTATGCCCTCAAATTTTCTTTTGTGCAAGACTTGTGGAGATAGGAAAGGATACAGTAGTATGACGGCGAGTAGAGGAACCCCACAGTGGAACGGGTTCAAAGGTGTAAGAAGAAAGATTAAGAATTAAGAAAGGGTAAAATATGTTGGGTTCATATACAAGACGATCAGGGATACGAGTAGAGAGTTATAACCTTTTGTTCAAAGTTATTTGATATAGAAAAATGCAAAGCAAATTTATTGGCTTATTATAGCGTTAGCAATGCAAAATATCAGTTGTTATTGCTAGTATTGTAATTGTAATTATGTTGACATGTACTCTCCGTCATAAAATACTTTTGAGAAATAATTCCGAGATTTTTCTTTCTTCTCTTCTGAACGAGCAGTTTTCACAATATCTGTTTAAAGGGTCATGTTTAAAATATTATTATTATTATTACTGCCACTACTTCTACTACTACTACTGCTAATAATACTACTATTATTACCTTTACTACTACTACTACTAATTACTAATTAATATTTAATAAAATTAGGTTATTTTTCCTGTTCATTACTTATAATGCTAATTATTATTATTATTATTATTATTATTATTATTATTATTATTATTATTATTATTATTATTATTATTATTATTATTATTATTATTATTATTATTATTATTATTATTATTATTATTATTATTATTATTATTATTATTATTATTATTATTATTATTATTATTATTATTATTATTATTATTATTATTATTATTATATTATTATTATTATTATTATTATTAATAATTAACAAATAAATCAAATTAAATTAAATTTAAGTTCTCCAAATAAAATTAAAAAAAAATGTTTTTTTTTTTTTTGTTATTAACTAAATTTAATTTTTACTTTCACTATTTTTATTATAATTATTATTATTTTTATATTATAATAATTGTTATTGTTATTATTTTTAGAAGTTCTTCAGCTTTATTTTGATAGCAGTTGACATTTCTCTCCCTATTTTCTAAAAGATTTTTCCTTCTTAATGCTGACTGGTTTCTTACGCCAACTTCGGACATCATCAGAGCTTGAATTCTTGAAGATTTATTTTAAGATGTTAGACCAAAAGTTAATTAAGATCAGAAATTTTGAAACATTATTAATAGAGAGGATATTTAGTCTTTAAGTTTCACATGAGGAGGGCAAGATTAAAATAATCGGGGTAAACGCCGGTATGTCCTATCTGTCAATCAATTAGTCGCGTAACCAGTAAATGTCGGCATACAGTCAGATTCGGGTAAGTAAATTGGCACACGATGGTGACTAGTTGAAAGAGTATCATCCATCTTTTTAAATAAATCATTCATATTCAAGAATCCAAGGTCTGATGATGACTGAAGTTGGCGGACGAAACCGGTCAGCATTAAAAAGGAAAAATATTTTGGAAAATTGGAAGAGAAACGTCAACTGCTATTATTATTATTATTATTATTATTATTATTATTATTATTATTATTATTATTATTATTATTATTATTATTAACTCTATTAGAAAGGTAGATTTTAATTAACTTTACCATCTGATTGAGCAATTACATAAACAGGCATCCATTTTCCTCGATTTTCTTGATTTTTTTGTTCTTGAATCTTTTCTTGAATCTTTTGTTTCTTTTTCAAGGATTGTGATGTTAAATCGATGATAAAAACCACAAGTTCCACCATCGACACGATTGACATTCCCACAAAGAGACCTAAATTCCCTCCCAGGTTCGAGATCAATGTATCAAACTGTTTAATAATAATAATAATAATAATAATAATAATAATAATAATAATAATAATAATAATAATAATAATAATAATAATAATAATAATAATAATAATAATTTTTTTTCCTTTTGGAATTAAAACTGTGATTTCAAGCGTGTCTTTTATAAAGTTAATAAAAACTTTTTCTGATAAATGTCATGACTAAATTGCCAAACCAAATTTCTTTAAACCCTTGATGTTCCTTTTCTACGTTCTTTTTCTTAGAATCTTTCATCACTAAATGAGTCATAAAGTTCAAAGAACTGCATTTTTCTTTGTTCTATTTTCCTCTCGTTGAAGGGATGTATATCAAATATGTTCGCTTAAAAATTAAAACCCAATTCACGATTTATTGAAAACTAAAACAATATTTACAGCTCTTTTTTTGATAACGCATTTATAAATGAATCTACATTTGATGTTCGTTAATCTTTTGATAAATATCCAAATAAAATAGTCATTTTGACATTTACATTTAAACTGAATACAATATTTAAAAATATGTTTCAAGCCTTCATCCACTTTTACCTAAATTTAACATTCGATAAATTGCTAAAAAGAAGATAATTTGATCATGAAAGCTACCTTTAAACCATCGCAGCAGAAAAACAAAAAAGGAAAGGCGATTTTAGGAAACAATTTAATAATTAATAAGTATATTTTTGTTAATTAACTAATAATTTAATAATAAATTAGGAGAAATCTTTTTTTCTTCAGTACCATTGATCTGTTTACATATATATATATATATATATATATATATATATATATATATATATATATATATATATATATATATATATATATATATATATATATATATATATATATATTAAAAATTATTATTCTTAACTAAGCTGTTAATTACTTACACTATAAGAAGGACTTTCTGTAATTAACTCATACATGAGGTTTTGAAGATACACTTGAAATCTGACTGTACTGTTCGTAGACCTGAAAAAATGAAAAATAAAATTAAACTTTATGATTGTAAAACACTTATACACAAACTCAGGAAAAAACAGCATAAAGAAATGGAACCATATTCAAAATAATGAATGTTGAACTTATATGCATGGCTGTTTATGTTTCGATAGGGACAATCATAGACATAAATAAAAATTTTATACGTTGAAAAATAAGGAAAAAGTAAAATAAGAGTCTTTAAATTTGAAAATTATAAGTTTTGTAAAATTTCTTGGTTTCCTTTTCTGTAGACGTAACAAATGGCTGGAAACTCGTAATTAGAAACAATTCAAAAAGGCTTCCGTAGATAAAGATTGCATTATTATATATATATATATATATATATATATATATATATATATATATATATATATATATATATATATATATATATATATATATATATATATATATATATATATATATATATATATATATATATATATATATATATATATATATATATATATATATATATATATATATATATATATATATATATATATATATATATATATATATATATATATATATATATATATATATATATATATATATATATATTATATATATCTCCTCCGGTGGGCAAAGGCCGGATGCTTACCAAATTCTACCGGAGCTGGGAAAAATCTATCTTGGTCGATGGTGGCCGACATGTCCAGATACACGGCGTTTGAAAGTATGCAAGTCAAAGGAAGTTGGGAAACAGATAAAGGGAGTGTGTTCCAGACTTAACCAGTAGAGTATATGTAAGACTGAGCAGAGCAGTTAAGTCTGGGGTCAGAGAGTTGGACAGAGTAGGGTGAGACTGTTTAGAAAGGCGCGTCGCACGAGCTCTTCTCAGTGGAGGAGATATGCAACGAGAGAATTCAGAAGAGCAGTGTCCATTGTAATGGCGATAGTAAAGAGAGAGTGATGCAACAATTCTTCGGGCAGAAAGAGATTGGAGAGAGTTAGTAGAGCAGGAGAGTTGATGAGACGAAAAGAGTTGATGAGACTCCACCTTCTCAAGGAGAGTTGTGTGAGTGGAACCACCCCAGATGTGCAAAGCAGTCTCCATACAGGGACGAACAACACACCTATACAGAACAAGCAACTGGGGTGGCGTGAAATAATTCTGGAGGCGTCTCAGAACACTCAATCCCTTAGAAGCTTATTTAGAAAGAGAAATAATGTGATATTTCCAAGAAAGGTCACGAGAAAAGGATACGCCAAGAATATTAAGAACAGATGAAGGTTTAAGTTGGGTGTTTTCGAAGAAGACATTATAGTTGTGTGGAAGATTGTGTCGAGTGGAGAGATGGAGGAATTGAGTTTTTGAGGCATAGAAAACAACCATGTTTTCTCTGCCCCAATTTGAAATACGTGAAAGATCAGAGGTTAGTTGCTCCAAGGCTACCCTTCTCTAGTTTATCAACTGCTGTTGGGTGGGACGTTTTTCAAACTGGAAGGAGTAATGAAGGGTGGAGTCATCAGCATAGGAGTGGATAGGAGATGAGGTAATAGAAAGAAGGTCATTAATGAAAAGTAGAAAAGTGTTGGAGATAGGACAGAACCCTGAGGAGCACCACTATTAATAGATGTAAAGGAAGAACTGTGGCCGTCTACAAAATCTGCTATAGAACGACCGGAAAAGAAATTAAAGAGAAGATCACTCACGCACACACACACACACACACACACACACACACACACACATATATATATATATATTATATATATATATATATATATATATATATATATATATATATATATATATATATATATATATATATATATATATATATATATATATTTTTTTTTTTTTTTGACTATCCTCCTGTGTTGTACTGTTGGATGTATGTATGCATGTATGTATGTATGTATGTATGTATGTATGTATGTATGTATGTATGTATGTATGTGCATGTATGTATGTATGTGAGTGCGTGCGCTATAACATATAATGAAGTGATCAGTAAATGTAAAATTTTTAGAGAAATAAGAAAAAAACCGTTTGAGTTAAGCTCTCTGGAAAATAGTTTCACCTGGATTTAAATCTACTTTTTTGAAGTAAAACCTTAAAATTAAGAAAATATTTAATTTTTATTTTATAAATTACTTAAATTAAAAAGACAAATATGAAGCAATCAAAGTATAATGAATTTAAAAGAAAGATTTAAAAAAATACTTTAACATGGTATAATAAGTATGTAAGCTGATTAAAAGGACATTTATGAATATAATTTTGTTCAACATAATGTAAAATATATATAACGGATATATATAATATATATATATATATATATATATATATATATATATATATATATATATATATATATATATATATAATATATATATATATATATATATATATATATATATATATATATATATATATATATATATATATATATATATATATATATATATATATATATATATATATATATATATATATATATATATATATATATAATATATATATATATATTATTATACATTCTCGGAATTTGACAGGCCAAACGTGCATTCACAAAAGAAATGTTTGACCCTTTTGGCCTCCTACTGATAAAATATTTGCCAAAAATATCTCTAACAACTTTTGCAAATCTTCTTTTCCTCCTCTTATTCGATCTGATGGATCTGTAGCTAACACTCCTACTGAAAAGGCCAATCTCTTCGGTCTCCTTTTTTCATCTAATTCTACCCTGGATGATTCCGGCATCCCTCCTCCTATTACTTCTCTCAGGTGTCCCATGTTTTTACCCGTGATCTCATATGATCGGCTGCATGGGATCCTGAAATTTATGAACATAAGGAACGCAATTGGCCCGGATGGCATTTCTTCGTGTTTTGAGGGAGTGTGCTTCCGAGCTGGCGCCTGCCCTCCTTCAACTCTACTCTCTTTGCTTTAATACTAATACTTTTCTTCTGTGCTGAAAGCGGGCATATGTCCAACCGATCCCGAAAAAAGGAAGCCACTCTGAACCTTCCAACTATCGCCCTATTGCTCTTACTTATATTCTATTTAAAGTTTTTGAAACTCTCCTCAACTCTTATTTCCTTGAATATTTGGAATCTCACTCCCTTCTCTCAGATCACCAGTATGGCTTTCGTCGCTCGAGATCTACTGGTAATATTCTTTCCTATTTTATTGATCCATGGTCTTCTGCCCTTAGTCTTGTGTTGTGTCACTTGACATATCCAAGGCTTTTGACCGAGTATGGCATGAGTCACTACTTTCTAAGCTCCCTTCCTTTGGGTTTCCTCCTTCTCTTTTCTTACTCATGTCTAGTTTCCTCTCAAATCGCTCCATATCAGCACTTCACTTGTTGATGGAGCGAATTCTTCTCCTTTCATTATTAATTGTGGTGCTCCTCTGGATTCTGTTCTTTCTCCTACTCTATTCTTACTTTTCATCAACGACCTCCTAAGATGTTCTTCTAACTCTGTTCATTCTTATGCCGACGATTTAACTCTCCATTCTTCTATTTATTTCAAATCTGCTCCCTCTTTTGCTTCTAGAGTTGCTTCTCGTCTTCAACTTTTTGATTCCATTCTTTCCGATCTGGATGAGATTTTCCTGGTGGGGCCACCGCAACCTTGTGAAATTCAACTCTTTGAAAACTCAACTTCTTCACATCTCTCTCTCAAAAACACCTCCCAACTTTCCTATCTCCTTCGACGGCTCTCCCGTCTCACCTGTAAATAACATTATTCTTGGTCTGAACATAAACAATAAATTATCTTGGAAACCTCATATCACAACGGTTGCTAAGGTAGCCTCTAAAAAGCTGAGGGTTCTGTTCAGGTTGCTGGAATTTTTTCCTTAGAATAGTTACTCCAATTATATAAGGGTCTTATCCGTCCTTGTATGGAGTACTGTTCTCACATTTGGGTGGTTCTGGTTCCCCCCATTTTTGGATAAGGTTGAGTCTAAGGCTAAGAGACTAATAAACTATCCCCTACTTTCAAACTTCCTTGACTCTCTTTCTCTGTGACGTGACGTTGGCGCACTCTCTCTTTTCTATAGGAACTACAATTGCAGGTGTTTGAGGGAGTTGACCTCTCGCATTCAACCACCATTGCGTCGCCCTCGAAGCACAAAGGGTGCCTTGCTTGCACATGAATTTTGTGTGAGCTTGGCAAAATCTATACTTGCACGTTGTGGTACTTCCTTCTTTCCAGCCACATCTGTTCTGTGGAACACCCTCCCTTCGTCTGTTTTTCATGCTGTATTTACCCTACCTCTCTTTAAATCCTCTGTCTGTGCCCACCTGAGGGATCTACGTTAGGTTCCGAATTGGATGGGTTTAAAAAAAAAATACTATTTTTTACTTAAATTATATTGTACCGTATGTGTTTCTCGACTTTTACAAACCATGTAAGATACCGGAATATCTCTTTTAAATATGCTTTCACTAATAACTTAATATTTTATACCCTCTACTTCAAGATATATTACCATATTTATTTAATCTTTTTTATTAAATATCAATTATTCATTGTTATTATAATTTCTTTTCAAATTCTATTTTGTTATTTATTGAAAAATAACTGAGGACACGCGTTAGTTCAATTATATTTTCATTTTAAATTTTTAACAATTCTCCACAACCAAGTCTCATCAACCCACATTTAAAAAAAACAAAAAAAAACAAAAAAAAAAAACACTTGAATAAGTAGGACAAAACCCTGAGGGAACGAAAAGAGCGAGTTCAAGAACGTAACCGAGAAAAGTGAGTGGGTGGTTTCCAATTTAGCTGCTCCTCCTTCACTCAGTTTTGCAGGGGTTGTTCTAGTACTCAAGTTTTTCCTACTACTATATATATATATATATATATATATATATATATATAATATATATATATATATATATATATATATATATATATATATATATATATATATATATATATATATATATATATATATATATATAAGTTTGAAGGAGATGTCTGGAATGAAGGGGGGCTCAGAGGTATTAAAATTGAGACTCTAAATGTAAGAGGAGTGAATAAAGAAGAGAAGAGGGAAGAAGTGAGGGTTCTGACGGAGAAAATGAGGATGGATATTCTAACGTTAACAGAAATGAAACTGAAATGGGATGGGGATTTGTCATTTGGAAAATATAGAGAGATATACGTTGGAGTGAATGAGAGAGTGAGAGCAAGGGAGTGTTTAGCAATTGTTAGGAGAGAAGAGTTGTGGAGTTGTTTAAAAGGGAAAGGAAGAATAGGGGGTAGAATAATTTGGGTAAGATTAAAGTTAAAAAGGGAGTGTTGTGTCTTTATTTGTGCTTATGCACCGGTAATAGGAACAAATAAAAGGGAGAGAAAGAAATTTTGAGAGAGTCTGAGTGAGAGAGTGTGAAGGAAGTTTTGACGGTAGTGATAATGTTTGTCTGTTGGGGGGATTTGAATGCAAGGGTAGGTATAAAAAGGGTGAACAGGGTAATAGGAGCATTTGGAATGGAAGGGGGTAAATTAAATGGGACTGAAATGATTAGAATGTGTGCAGCAAGGACTCTTATGATTGGAAATTCATGGTTTAAAAAGAAAGATAATCATAAGTACACCTGGGTGAGTGATGTGAATGGGAAAAGGGAACTGTTGGATTTTGTATGTACGAGATGGGAAGGAAGTAGGAGGTTGTTAGATGTCGAAGTACTGAAAGAAGATGCGATGGGTATTTCGGATCATTAATTGGTGGTGGCGAAAATAAAAGTTATAGGAGGATGGGAGAAAATGGGAAGGTGGTTCAGATAGTGCGGGTGGTGAGGTTAGAAAGAGAAGAAGAGAAGTGACTGCAAAAGTGGGTAAGGGAGAAAAGGGAGGGGTGAGAGGGAGTGAGGTGGAATGGGTGGAGGAGGAGTAGAGTAAACTGAAGGAATCGTTAGTGGAGGTTGCGAGAAGAATTTGTGGTGTGAAAAAATTGGGAATGTTAGAAGAAAGGGGAGTGAGTGGCGGAATGAAGAGTTTCCGAATATGATTAAAAGGAAAAAGGAAACCTTTTGCAAGTATATGGGCACGAAAGAGGATAGGGATTAGAAGGAGTATAGGAAGAGGTGTAGGGAGGTGAAGAGGGAGAAAAAGAGAATGGAAGGGGAGTGGGGGAAAATTAGCAGAGAAGTTTAAGGAAAGAAGTAAGATGTTTTGGAAGAAGGTAAATAAAGCGAGGAGAGGAAGTGAGGGGAGAAGATGGTGATGTGGAGAAAGGAGAGAGGGAGGTGAGGGAGTGATGGAAGAGACACTTTAGTAATTTGTTGACGGGGATGAGAGGCTAGAAAGTAGTAGGGAATAATGATGAGATGTTATTAGAAAAAGAGGGGGGTATTAGAAGTAAAAGTAGTGGTAAGAACGGTGAAGAAGGGAAAGTCCTCAGGAATTGATGGTTTCAATGGGGAGATGATAAGGGTGAGAGAGGGAGAGATAGTTGACTGGTTGGTGAGAATGTTTAATGTATGTTGAGGAGAGGGAAGGGTAACTCAGTAGTGGCAAAATACCTGTATAATGCCGATATATAAAGGGAAAGGCTATAAGATGAAGTGTTGGTATTAAAGGGGAATGCATTTGTTAAGTGTAGTAGGGAAAATTTATCGGAGAGTTTTAGTATCGAAAGTGAAAAAATTAACAAGAGAGAGAGAGAGAGAGAGAGAGAGAGAGAGAGAGAGAGAGAGAGAGAGAGAGAGAGAGAGAGAGAGAGAGAGAGAGAGAGAGAGAGAGAGAGAGAGAGAGAGAGAGAGAGAGAGAGAGAGAGGAACAGTTTTTTTAGGGAGGGTAGGAATGTGTGGATCAGGTGGTTACACTGAGAATGAATGGTGAGAAATTGAGTGAGAAGATAGAGTGGATTATGTGATTCTTTATGGGTTTGGAGAAGGCGTATGATAGAGTTTATAGGAAGAGGGGAGTGAGAGGTAGATTATTTAATGGGATTAAATCATTTTATGAGAACTGTAGAGTGAGGGTGAGTGTGAGGAGGGAACTGACGGAATGGTCTAACGTGGGAGATGGACTGAGGCAGGAGTGTGTTATGTCTCCGTGGTTGTTTAATTTGTTAATGGATGGGAAGGAAAAGAGGGAGAGGGAAGGGAAGTGTATTAGGTTGAAAAGTGGAGAAGGTGGATGGGAGTTAAATGTCTTATTGTTTGCGGATGATGCGGTGTTAGTTGGGGAATCTGGGAAGAAGCTGAGAATGATAGTGAAGGAATTTGTGAGGGAATGTGCGCCTAAGGGATTAAGGGTAAACTCAACAAAAAGTAAAGTGATGAGAATTGGGGGCAGGGATGAGGCAGTAAAAGGGGAGGAATGGGGGTGTAGAGGTAGGGGAAGATAAATTTGAGGGGGTGAGAAGAGTTTAAATATCTGGGAATGCTGGTGGATGGAAAAATGAGAATGGAATGGGGGAAATAAAGAATAGAGTGATGGAGGGAATGAAAGCGATGGGGGGGATTGAGGGAGGTATGGAAGAAAGAGAGAATATCGATGGAAATAAAGGCAAGAATATTTAAGAATATGTGTTTACCATCTGTAATGGAATGAAACATGGAAGTTGAATGCTCAGATGAGGAAAAGATTGAAAGTTTTTCAGATGAAAGGATTGAGGACTATATGTGGGTTAAGGATGGTAGATAGAATCATAAACGAAAGAATAAGGGAAATGTGTGGATGGAAGAGGGGAATAGTAGGTAGAGCGGAAAGGGTGTATTAAGGTTGTTTGGGCATATGTGTAGAATGGATGAGAACAGGATGGTGGTTAGAGCGATGAGATCCAAGGTAGATGGAGGAAGGTGGAGGTGTATGGATGGATGAGGAAGATTTTAAGGGTGAGAGGCTTGAATGTGGACGAGGGTAGGAGAGTTGCGGAGAACAAAGTGAGATGGAGAGAAGTGGTAATGGGGGAGGGAGATAAAGTGTAGATGTGTATGTGGGAGCGAGCTGTGACGGATACTACCCCACTAGAGTGGGAAAGGTGAATAGTAATATATATAATATATATATATATATATATATATATATATATATATATATATATATATATATATATATATATATATATATATATATATATATATATATATATATATATATATATATATATATATATATAACTAAAAAATTGTTTTTTTCCTTAGCACTAGCAACCCTTACCCAGAGCAGACATCATCTCCGGTATTCGTTTTCTTGATGTTTTGAATAATCTTGAAATAATTGACATCTGTGTGACTTGATGACGTCATTACTTCATACTCGTCCTCGCTAAAGACAAAATAAATTAAAAAATATATAAAAAATAATAGCGATAGTATAGAGAGAGTGACGCAACATTTCGACGGGCAGAAAGAGATTGGAGTGAATTAGTGAGAGCAGGAGAATTGATAAGGCGAAAAGCTCTAGACTCCACCTTTTCCAGGAGAGCTGTGTGTGTGGAACCACCCCAGATATGTGACGCATACTCCATACAGGGGCGAACAACACCCCTGTACAGAGCAAGCAACTTGGGTGGTGTGAAGAAATATTGAAGGCGCCTCAGAACACCCAACCTCTTAGAAGCTTGTTTAGAAAGAGAGGTAATGTGATCTTTCCAAGAAAGATCACGAGAAAAAGAAACACCGAGAATATTAAGGAGAGATGAAGGTTTGAGTTGCTTGTTTTCGAAGAAGATATCGTAGTTGTGTGGAAGATTGTGTCGAGTAGAGAGATGGAGGAATTGAGTTTTTGAGGCATTGAAAACGACCATGTTTTCTTTGCCCCAATTTGAAATGAGGGATCCTTGCTCTATTATATATATATATATATATATATATATATATATATATATATATATATATATATATATATATATATATATATATATATATATATATATATATATATATATATATATATATATATATATATATATATATATATATATATATATATTAGGGATGGAGTGAAGTATCGGTATCGGTATCGGTATCGGCAAGTGTCGGCATATTTTCGATACCGGTATCGGTATCGGTGAATTTGAGTCTTAGTATCGGTATCGGTATATCGGTAAAAGTTTATCGGAATATGAATTTTGGATAAAGTATCGGTATCGGTATCGGTTTTGGTATCGGCATATTTTCGGGTATCGGTAAAAATTTTGGTATCGCTCCATCCCTATATATATATATATATATATATATATATATATATATATATATATATATATATATATATATATATATATATATATATATATAATATATATATATATATATATATATATATATATATATATATATATATATATATATATATATATATATATATATATATATATATATAACTTCGATTATAACTTTTTTTTGTTTCTCCTTCCTGAAGGTTCTTTCCCATTTAATTTCAAGGCAATACTTGCAACAATAAACCTCAAGTTTTAATAAGGCCCAGGGAACACCACTCAAATGTGCGGCTCAAAGTCAACTCACCTCTTTTGGTGAGCCTTTTATAGCCTAATGAGCTTATTTTATTTTATTTTTTTTTTATATCAGAAATAGGCTATAGCTTGCTCATATCGGAACTCTGTTCTAGTGGGTTAGGCAACTTAAAAACACTTCCTAAAAAAATTGAAAAAAAAATTGTTTAACGTGCCAAAAAAAATTTATCGGCTTGTCACGTTTGGCACGAGTGCCAATGGTTGCCCGTCTCTGCGGCGTAGGAAATATTCCTGTTATTTTAAACTTACTTGCATTTTATTGGACACTTGCAATTTTGAAGTCTTTGAGTAAACATGAACTGAGCAATATCTACGCAGAATTCTATTGAAAAATTATATATATTATATATATATATATATATATATATATATATATATATATATATATATATATATATATATATATATATATATATATATATATATATATATATATATATATATATATATATATATATATATATATATATATATATATATATATATATATATATATATTCAGAAACCTTTCAATTTCTGAATAACTAACAAATTAGTAAAAATATTTGTTCAGCTGTACACTCGAAGGTCCTTGTCGGTGTCTAACATTCAAATAGTAAAATGAATTTAATTGGATGCCAAAGAAGAACTAAACTTTCAACACATGAACATTAAAGAGATTTGTGTTGAAAGAGCACATATTTCCAACTAATCCTAAAGAAAAATAGCTGTTCGTTTGGGTTCTGTTCAAGGTCCTTGAATTTAGCTGCAATTTTCATTTCCTAGCTCATCTGGAATTCTATTGCCCTCTTTCAACGATCTTGGTCAATATCATTTCTAATCTTACCGAATTACAGTACTTTGTACTTAGGAACTATAAAGAATTGTATCTAGTGGCTGTTATAAAAGAATTTTGATAGG
>SEYY01005883.1:82500-85000 GCA_009176605.1 Armadillidium nasatum | reverse complement strand
ACAATTCGCATATATATATATATATATATATATATATATATATATATATATATATATATATATATATATATATATTATATATATATATATATATATATATATATATATATATATATATATATATATATATATATATATTAGTGATGGATCGGATGTCATATTTTCTAATTTGCGGATGCGATGATCGGATGTCGAATTTTGGAGAAGTGCGGATGCGGATGTTGAATTTTTGAAAGTGCGGATGCGGATGCGGATGCGGATGTTGAATTTCCGAAAGTGCGGATGCGGATGCGGATGCGGATGTTGAATTTTCGAAAATGCGGATGCGGATGCGGATGCGGATGTTGATTTTTGATGAGGATGCTCGCGCGATGCATGCGGCATATATATATATATATATATATATATATATATATATAATATATAATATATAATATATATATATTATATATTATATATATATATATATATATATATATATAATATATATATATATATATATATATATATATATATTATTATATATATATATATATATATATATATATATATATATATATATAATATATATATTTAATGCGGATGATTCTAGAGTTACCCTTTAAATACAGTTTTCTTTGTTAGCAATCCCATTCTTTAATCATCCTATTTATAGGTCTATATTATATATTATTATTATATTATTATTATTATTATTATATTATTAGTATTAATTTAATTATTTTAAAAAAAATTTTTCCTAATTTTCAATGACCGGTTTCGTCCGCCTACGTCGGACATCTTCAGAGCTTGGATTCTAAAAGATGAGTGATTTATTTTAAAATGTTAAGCTAAAAGTTCATTAAGATTATAAATTTGGAAGAATTATTAACAAAGTAAATATTAGTTTTTGAGCTTTACTTGAGGAGTTCTGAATTTAAAATAATAGGGGTAAACGCTGGTATGCCCCATCTGTCAATCAATCAGTCGCGCAACCAGTAAACGTCGATGTACTGTCAAACTCGGTACACGATGGTGACTATCTTAAAGGGCATAACCAGAAGAAGACGGCTGATGCCGTTTCAGTTAGTCACCATCGTGTGCCAGTTTACTAACCCGAGTCTGACTGTACGTCGATATTTACTGGTTGGGTGACTGATTGATTGACAGATGGGACATACCAGCGTTTACCTTTATCATTTTAAATTCGGAACCCCTCATGGGAAACTCAAAAACTAATATCTACTCTGTTAATAATTTTTCAAAGTTTATAATCTTAATTAACTTTTAGCTTAATTAACATTTTAAAATAAATCATTCATCTTCTAGAATCCAAGCTTCCCAAATGTCCGAAGTTGGCTGACGAAACCGGTCAGCAAATAGAAGAAATAGAAGAACAAAAAATCTTTTGGAGAAAATTGGAAGAGAAAATTCAACTGATTATTATTATTATTATTATTATTATTATTATTATTATTATTATTATTATTATTATTATTATTATTATTATATTTCGAACGATACAAGAATTAGAGAAACTTTGTTATTTTTGTTGCTCTCGGCTACGCTTGTTATGAGGAAGGTCTTTTTAGTTGACTCCATTTTTATTTACCCTTTGTTAGCATTTTTTTTCCTTTTCAAATCACTAATTTGTTATTTTTTATTTTTACTTTAAAACAATTAAAAACCGTTTCACATTACTAATATTATAATATTAGTAATGTGAGACGGTTTTAATTGTTTTAAAGTAAAAAAAAAAAAAAAAAAAAAATTGGATCGAATTAATGATAATTATCATTAATTCGATCCTATTTATCAAACCCCAGTGAAATCTAGAAATAAACTACAACTTTGTGAATATTATTCTTCTTTTTCAAGCTCAGTCGTTAGCCGGCACTTGTCGAACGAACAACGGTCAATTCAATCTTGCTGAGTAACACTTCAATTTTCTTCAATGAATATGAGATTAATAGTTAGAACCCCTTTAATCGTGGTTTATACAAGGAAAAGAGGATTTGTATATATATATATATATATATATATATATATATATATATATATATATATATATATATATATATATATATATATATATATATATATATATATCGGTGCTAGAATTAGTCGCCCTTCTTAAATAAAAATAAACTTGTAACTGTCAAAACCAATTCGTTATAACAATGTGGCTAAATAAAGGGCGACTAATATGGTTTAACTAATTAAAATTTATTATTTTCTGTGTGTTATGCCATCAGACACTCGGTAGTAAGTGCCAACCATTAACTAACCGCTAACCACTCCCCCCTTTTTTTACTCCATTATAGCAATTGTAGTTTTTTTACTTCAGTAAGCAGTAAGTTGTAATCCTTACTTGCCTGTGATATTCTTATTAATTTTTATGTTTAATAAATTTATCTCCCCGAAACTCCCCCTTCCATTCCTCATTAGCAACACTCTTGTGAAATTCTCAGTGATTTCGAGCATTCTTCCTTCCTTTGAGATGATCATCTCCCTTCCATTG
>SEYY01005883.1:5000-77500 GCA_009176605.1 Armadillidium nasatum | reverse complement strand
GCCAGAGGCCTACCAATGTTCCACCAGAGTTGGGAGGAAAGTCGGAAACATGGTCAGATTAAAGGCCGACATGAAATGATACACGGCGTTTAATTAAAGGTGCCTAAGTCATAGGAAGTTGGGATGAAGGAAGTGTGTTCCAGACTTTACCAGTAGAGTACATGTAAGATTGAGCATAGCGGTTAAGTCTGGGGTCAGAGAGTTGGATAGAAAAAGGATGAGACTGTGTAGAAAGACGAGTCGCACGAACCCTTCTTAATGGAGGAGGTATGCGACGAGAGAGTTCAGAAGAGCAGTGTCCATTGTAATAGCGATATTATAGAGAGAGTGACGCAACATTTCGACGGGCAGAAAGAGATTGGAGTGAATTAGTGAGAGCAGGAGAATTGATAAGGCGAAAAGCTCTAGACTCCACCTTTTCCAGGAGAGCTGTGTGTGTGGAACCACCCCAGATGTGTGACGCATACTCCATACAGGGGCGAACAACACCCCTATACAGAGCAAGCAATTGGGGTGGTGTGAAGAAATATTGAAGGCGCCTCAGAACACCCAACCTCTTAGAAGCTTGTTTAGAAAGAGAGGTAATGTGATCTTTCCAAGAAAGATCACGAGAAAAAGAAACACCGAGAATATTAAGGAGAGATGAAGGTTTGAGTTGCGTGTTTTCGAAGAAGATATCGTAGTTGTGTGGAAGATTGTGTCGAGTAGAGAGATGGAGGAATTGAGTTTTTGAGGCATTGAAAACGACCATGTTTTCTTTGCCCCAATTTGAAATGAGAGATAGATCAGAGGTTAGTTGCTCCAAGGCCACCCTCCTTGCCTCTATTAACTGTTGCTGGGAGGGGCGTCTTTCAAAATGAAAAGAGTAATGAAGGGTGAATTCAGGGCACCCTGTACTCAAAGACTTTGAAGGGGTAAAAAAATTTTTTAATTTTTTAAATTTTTTTTAGGTATTTTATAGTAAATTCTCTACAATTTTTAAATCTTCAATCAGATTTTTAAAATTCGTTATAGTCTCCCTTAAAAAGCTTTGCCAGTTCAAGGTCATTTGGACTTTAAATTAGCGACATCTAGCAATTATAAAAAAAATTAAATTTTAATTTTAAATCTTTGTTTTTTCTTACAATTTTATAGAGAATAATAAGCTGATTCCAAATCTGTAATTAGTTTTTCCTAATTCCAAATAGTTTTCGAGATATGACCACTCAAACTTGTGGAAAAATCCATTGTAATTTGATCTCTTTTGTGGGAGTGGTTTTCTCCTTTTTTTTAATTTTTTTATTCGTGCGAGTAAAATATTTGCTAAAAAAAAACTTCTCGATCGATTTCTTTCAAACTTTTTTTAAATGAACTAGAGATAGTTGGAGGAAGATATCTACGTAGTTTTATAGACCAGAATAATGCGGTTCTATTTGGGTAATCATAAATATATCAAAATTTGACCAAAAAAAAAAATTTATAATTTTATCTTGCTTCAACATAGAAGAATATGGTAACGCCACGGCGTATGTCATTGGTTGATACTTTTTCGGAGAGCTACAAATGTTCTCAAACGTTTAAAAGAAAAAGCAAAAGAAAATATTGAAAATTAAATATTTTACGAAATATTTCGTGAAAAAAGTCGGAAAAATACAAGGGGGAATAAGGCCCCCAATAAAAAAAAAAGGGGTCGATCGATTTTCTTCTTTCTCAAAATAATGATAGATAAGGGTTAGATCTTTAAATAAGCACTCGATCCGTAACATTGATAGCTTTATATCCTGTGAGTACAGGGTTCCCTTCTGAAGTCATCAGCATAGGAGTGGATAGGAGATGAAGCAATATAGAGAAGGTCATTTATGAAAATCAGAAAAAGTGTTGGGTATAGGACAGATCCTTGAGGAACACCACTATTAATAGATTTATAGGATGAATGGTGGCAGTCTACAACAGCTGCTATAGAACGACCGGAAAGGAAATCAGAGAGAAGGTCACAGAGAGAAGGATAGATTCCGAAAGAGGGAAGTTTGGAAATCAAAGCTTTGTGCCCTAACAATTTTACTTCTTTTCTGTATTTCAGACCTCAAAAGCCATCTCCGGAATAGAATTAATTACAAATATCTAAAATCTGAAATAACAATTTTAAATTTTATATTATTCTAAATTATTTTAGATAAAATTTTGAAGATTTGCTCCTCTATCTGGACCCGCATCCACTGATATATAGAATGTCACTTCTGGAACATCATTAATATTTTACAATAAACAATAATAATACCTGTTTCATTAGAACATTTCGGAGGCCCATCTATAGCTCGACAACAACTTGAGCAGAGAACGGAATCGTCCTTTCGCACTGGTTCATCAGAAGGACAATCTAAATAATAATAATAATGATAATAATAATAATAATGATAACAATAGTAATAATGAAGATATTAGTAATAATTACTGAAGAAATTTTAATTAAAACTAATTCCCTGTGACGTTCGGGTACTAGGGCAGACCGCACCACCATAGTATAAGTATTACTTAGTAAGGCAAAGATATGGGAAATTTGTTTGCAGAGTTTCATGACCTTGAAAAATGTTGTAGCTTTAGCTCCGCCTACTTTGATGCCAAAAGTATTTTTTTCATCACTGAGACATATGACGTATAGGTGACGTCATAAAACCTATTGCTCTTATTAATTATTACTATATTTATATATATATATATATATATATATATATATATAATATATATATATATATATATATATATATATATATATATATATATATATATATATATATATATATATATATAATATATATACGGTATATATATCGAAAATGGGAAATTCGGAACTTATAATCTGGTACAAAGTTATTAAATTTGGCAAACACTGTCGTTGCCGTTTTTGTTTATTTAAAAATGGCAAAGAAACCTGCTTTGTGATTGGTCATGAAAACAAAAACTATCTGTTATTGGAGTCGGGCTACCTAATGACGTAAAAAAATAATTAATATTTTTTTTTCGATAATAAGCATTATTTTACATGTTATTTCTACAAAAAGATTTAATTAGATTTTTAATGATTAAAAGAAATACAATTTGCTTCATGAGGGTGTTTATTAAAAAAAAAAAAAAAAGGCATACACAAAAAGTGCATCACAGTCAATCAGAAAATTATAACATTTATTAATCCTACTAAGTAATGCTTATACTATGGCACCACTCTTCCCGCATTTTACCGAAGTTTAGCATATATATATATATATATATATATATATATATATATATATATATATATATATATATATATATATATATATATATATATATATATATATATATATATATATATATATATATATATATATATATAAGAAGCTGCGTGAGAGGAACCACCCCAAATATGTGAGGTGTACTCCATACAGGGACAAACAACACCCTTATAAAGTGCCATCAACACGGGTGGAGTGAAAAAAATTATGAAAGCGCTTCAGAACAATTAACCTCTTAGAAGGTTGTTTAGAAAGACAAGTAATGTGATCTTTCCAAAAAAGATTACATGAAAAAGAAACACCAAGAAAATTAAGGAGAGATGAAGGTTTGAGTTGTGCATTTCCAAAGATATTATAGTTGTTTAGAAGGTTTTGTCAGGTTGGGATGGAGGAATTGAGTGTTTGAGGCATTGAAAACGACCATATTTTCACTTCCTTAATATGGCCTACGAGATAGATCAAAAGTCAATTGCTTCAAAGTTACCCTTCTTGCGTATATTAACTGCTATTTGAAAAGAAAGATAAAGGGTAATGTCAGCGGCATAGAAGTTGATAGGAGATAAAATAATAGTGAGGAAGTCATTAATGAAAAGTAGAAAAAGTGTTGGGGATAGGACAGATCCTTCAGGAACACCATCAATAACAGATTTAATGGTTGAATGGTGGCCTTCTTCAACAGCTGTTATAGAACAACCGGGAAGGAAATCAGAAATGATTATAGAGAGAAGGATTGATTCTGAAACAGAGATGTTTGGAAATCAAAGCTTTGTGCTAGATTCTATCCAAAGTTTTCGATATGTCTAGCTCGAAAAGCAAAAGATTCACCGAAATATAATATATATATATATATATATATATATATATATATATATATATATATATATATATATATATATATATATATATATATATATATATATATATATATATATATATATATATATATAAAGTGAAAATAGAAAACTTTTATGGGATTTCCATCTCTGGGGTCGAACCACCGCCTGTTGCGACTGAGAACGACAAAAACTCGATGCTCTACCGCTGAGCTATCCACAAACCCAAAAAAGTTCGTTTCAAGAAACAGTTTCAAGCATACGAGCTCCCGTCAAGGATTAGGTTTTCACCCTGTTGTTCCCTCTATCGTTCCTTTTTAAGATATTACTTAATTACAATGCTATAAACGCATCGGTAAATATGTATAAAGTGAAAATATTTACCGATGCGTTTATAGCATTGTAATTAAATAATATCTTAAAAAGGAACGATAGAGGGAACCAGGGTGAAAACCTAATCCTTGACGGGAGCTCGTATGCTTGAAACTGTTTCTTGAAACGAACTTTTTTGGGTTCGTGGATAGCTCAGCGGTAGAGCATCGAGTTCTCAGTCGCAACAGGCGGTGGTTCGACCCCAGAGAAGGAATCCCATAAAAGTTTCTATTTTCACTTTATACATATTTACCGATGCGTTTATAGCATTGTAATTAAGTATATATATATTATATATATATATATATATATATATATATATATATATATATATATATATATATATATATATATATATATATATATATATATATATATTCATTACACCATATCCCGCAAGATGCAGGGTGGCGTCGGCTGCAGAAACTACATGTTCCTACAACCGTACATGGGAGGAAAATACTAGTAAAAAGGATCCCAGCCTTTAGAACCTGCGAAGAATAATTCTCCAATTGTCGTGACTACGACGAAATCCCAATCCTTTGTCAACCAGATGTTGTATATATATAAATTTTTTACAATCTCTTTAACTTGTCTATTTAAAATATTTTACTTATTGAAAAGAACTGCTATTCAAAATTTTGTTGCTCCTCCACTTTAGTCCGTTTAAAATTAATTTTGTTTCATTATTTAATCTAAATTCAATTTCTAATTTTGATTTAATAAAAAAAAAAACTCTAAACATCTTAAAATTTTAAAATATTCAAAAATTTCAGTTATCATCTGCTAAACAATATCTGGCGTTTGTTCCTCTGTGTCCATCTTCTTTCCTCTTCTAATAGTTCCTCGAAGATATATATATATATATATATATATATATATATATATATATATATAATATATTATATAATATATATATATATATATATATATATATATATATATATATATATATATATATATATATATAATATATATATATATATATATATATATATATCCTTAGGTGGGAAAAGGCCTGAGGCCCACCATATTGAACTGCAATTGGGGAAAATAACATCATGGTCGTTACAGGCAGATGTATCCAGACACAATGCGTTTAAAAGTGTGTAAGTCAAAAGAAGTTGGGAAAATAGATGAAGGGAGTGTGTTCCAGACTTTACCAATAGAGTATTTGTAAGATTGAGCATAGCGGTTAAGTCTGGGGCCGGAGGGTTAGACAGAGAAAGGAAGAGAGTTTTTAGAAAGGCGTGTCGCACGAGCCCTTCTCATTGGATAAGTTACACGAAGGAAGAATTCAGAAGACCAGTGTTCATTGTAATAGAGATAGTATAGAGAAAGTGATGCAACAATTCGACTGGCAGAAAGAGACTAGAGAGAGTTTGTGAAGGTGGGAAGGATGATGAGATGAAAAGACCTAGGCTTCACCTTCTCAATGAGAGATGTATGAGTGGAACCACCACAGATTTGTGAGGTGTACTCCATACAGGGGCGAATAACACCCTTATAAAGAGTAAGCAACTGGGGTAGCTTGAAGAAATCACAAATACCCCTCAGAACACCCAATCTCTTAGAAGCTTGGTTAGAGAGAGAAGTTAAGCGATCTTCCCAAGAAAGATCACGAGAAAAACAACACCGATAATATTAGAACAGATATAGGTTTGAGTTTTGTGTTTTCGAAGAAGATATCATAGTTTTGTAGAAGATTATTTCCAGTAGAGATGTAGGATGTGAGTTTCCGAGGCATTGAAATCTACCAAGAGAAAGAAGATGAAAAGTAGAGCGTTTCTTATGAAAGCCATACTGGCGATCAGAGATGGATGGTTGAGAGAGATCATCACCCTTCTTCGGCAGAGGCTGAATGAGCGCATTTTCCAGCAGAAAGGGAAGACAGAAGTAGAAAGACAGAAGCGAAATAGTTAACTAAGGCAGAGTGCAAGCTCGTAAGGGCAAGTTTTGAGAACCACAGGAGGAAATACCATCAGAACAGTGCTCCCTTCTTATTATTAAATTTTGAGAAAGCAGAAATGACGTCTTTAGAAGAAATTATAATTTTAGGCATAAAAGGGTTGGGGGGGGGGGGAGATGAAAGGAAGAGGAGAAGTACCGGAATCGTCTAAAGTTGAATTAGGAGTCAAAAATTTGAGCGAAGAGTTCAGCTTTAGAAGAAGGAAAAACAGCAGTTGTGCCTTCGGAAGATTCTTGTAGAGGAAAAGGGGAAGAAGCGAATTTAGAGTTGACATTTTTTGCAAAATGTCAGAAAATGGTGAGGAAGAGGAACCAGAAATATTATTGCATTTTCTACGGAGAAAAGAGTTTTTGGTGTTACGAAGGATAGATTTTGCACGATTCCAGGATGATATATAAGATGCGTGAGTTTCAGTGTTTGAAGGCAACGGTAATCCCTGAGGGCAGTATCCCTGCGGCGAATAGCAAGAGAACAAACAGTGTTAAACCAAGGTCTGTTAGGTTTAGTAGAAAGGAAAAAAATTGAAATATACGCCTCCATGTCAGAGTAAATCACCTTGGTAATATGTTCTGCACACTCCGAGAAACCCCTCCCACGACGGAAGCATAAATCCTTCCGCGGGAAAACAAAGAAGTACTACCGCAAGTACAAAATGCCACAACATTTCATCGCAATAGGAGGGGGTGTTTCCTGCGGAAGATTTAAAAAGATAGAAGAGGATACAGAGATAAGAAGGTTATCGGACGAACCTAGAAAAGAAAAGAGATTAACAGTATAAGGTGAAGAATTAGAAGTTACAAAAATGTCCAAAATGTTTGGTTCATCTACAAAGCGATCAGGGATACGAGTAGGGAGCTACACCAACTGCTCAAGGTCGTTGAGGATAGCAAAATAGAAAGCATTTTCGCCAGCTGTAACATGAGAACTAGAAAGCCATTGGTGGTGGTGAACATTGAAATCACCTAATATGATGATTTCAGAGAAATGAGAAAAAGAGATAGAGAATGGGCTCTATTTTGGAGCTTAGATAAAAGAAGAATTTAATATAGTCAGTAGAATTAGGAGATAATTAAACAGAACAAATGAATTTAGTCGCAGAAGGGCAAGAGAGCCTAATACCACAAGGTTGAAAATTCGGAAGACTCCAAATTAGAGGCACGTGAACAAACAACACCGTTGCGCACTTCTAGAGACAGTAGGAGGAAACAGAAATGGGTTTGTTATTAGAACCCTCAAACTTCTGAGTTTAAGTCAAGAAAAAGAGGTGAAGTTTAGAAGAGAAGTGATGTTCAACAAAGTGGAAATTGGATTGAAGACAGGATAATGCTGCAAAAATTAATGAAAAAAAAAATTGATCGTGTATCAAGGAAAGTTAGCTGCAAAGTTCTTTGGCGCCAGCCCCATTACCGGAGGCCAGCAAATTCCCAGTGATTATATATATATATATATATATATATATATATATATATATATATATATATATATATATATATATATATATATATATATATATATATATATATATATATATATTTAGCAGCGAAAAGGATTAATACAAACTTAAATATTTTTAAGAAATCAAATGACCAATAAATTCGAGTGAGAACTTCTTCAACCCTTCACAAGGTTAGCAATACAAGAAACAATAAAACAAAGATTAACATTTCACCGGGTGTGGCATGCGTCACTACTTTCCAAGCTCCACAGTTATTAGTTTCCTCCTTCTCATTGCTCATTAAGTCTAGCTTTCTTTCTAAACTTTCCTGTCAATAGGGGTGTTCCTCAGGGTTCTATCTTGTCTCCTACCCTATTCCTATGATATATAAGATGCGTGAGTTTCTAGTGTTTGAAGGCAACGGTAATCCCTGAAGGCAGCATCCCTGTGGCGTATAGCACGAGAACATGCAGTGTTAAACCAGCTTAATTTATCAGCTGTTCATTTAGCCCTATCCATTCATATGCCGATGACTCAACCCTCCAGTGGTGGTGATGTGTGAAATACACACAACGCATATATATATATATATATATATATATATATATATATATATATATATATATATATATATATATATATATATATATATATATATATATATATATATATATTACAATTTTTTTAAAACCACTAAGATAAAAAAATAAATAGGTAAAAGGGGGAGACGTTGATAAAAAAAAACTTTAAAAACGAAAAGAATAGAAATAAGGTCAAATTTAAAACAACGCAATATTTCAAAGCTGTAGACTAAAGCTTTCTTATCAAGCGTAATTGAAGAAATAGCAAAAAAAAAAAAAAAAAAAAAAAAAAAAAAAAAAAAAATTAAAAATTTTTTTTTTATTTATTTTATATATTATATATATATATATAATATATATATATTATATATATATATATATATATATATATATATATATATATATATATATATATATATATATATATATATATATATATATATATATATATATATATATATATATATATATATATATATATATACCTATCAAATGTTCATTATACGTTCCAAATTTGTCCACCAAAATAGGCATTCTACAGACAGGTTCCGGCCTAACAGATTCGGACGATCTGAAATCTTTGGAAAATAATAATAATAATAATAATAATAATAATAATAATAATAATAATAATAATAATAATAATAATAATAAAAATAATAATAAATTACAGTAATAATAATAATAAAAAGTACTACTACTACTACTACTACTACTACTACTACTACTACTACTACTACTAATAATAATAATAATAATAATAATAATAATAATAAAATCATTTTTATCTTTATCTTCTCCCAGGTAGAGTTTTCACACTGTCTGTAGGTTCAGCATCTTTCTCCACCGGCTCTTAAAAGTCTCTCTTCCAGAGCTCTCTAAAAGTTCCTGTTTTCAGGCTTGTTAGCTTTAATGCTAGTCTTTGGGTTTTATATAAACTCCCAGGTAGGGTCTTCACCTTTTCAGTGGGACTAGCATCTTCTTCTATCGAACCTCTAATCACATTCTCTTCAGAGTCAAAATCATACTTCTTGAGGCTATGGTTTCCCATGCTAGTCCTTGGGTTGCTGTAAGCAGTTAGCAGAATAATCATATTGTTGGGTTGCTAGCACTGTCTCCCTTTGCTCATAGTTCTCCTCCCATGGGCCGATCCTGTCGTTGACATTCAGTCTCCTTCCTTTTATTTTAATAAAATAATAATCTTGCTACTACTACTACTACTACTACTACTACTACTACTACTAATAATAATAATAATAATAATAATAATAATAATAATAATAATAATATTTTCATCTATCTTACCGCTATCAGGACAGTCAGAAAAGTCATCACTTTCAACTTCGGGAGGAATACATTGACTTTCCTTAAGCAATTTTTGCATGAGTAAAGCTCTGTAATATTTGCTGCATCTGAATCTGATTCCTTTGGCGTCGTTGGACTGGTATTCACTAATGTCAAAGTTACTCGACCCATCACTCTGCAACCATTATTATTATTATTATTATTATTATTATTATTATTATTATTATTATTATTATTATTATTATTATTATTATTATTATTATTATATAGGTGTTATGATGAGCCCTTCAAAATCAAAACTAAGCAGTTAGGCTGTAAAAGGGTCCAAAATCCATGGTTAACACTAGGATTGTTAAATTCAATAAATCAAAAAAACAAACTCTACCGTAATTATGAACGAGGAATCATCCCTCTTCAATTATACAACAATTATAGCAACCAATTAAAAGCACTATTAAAAAAGGCGAAAAGAAAATATTACACTGACAAATTCTGCGAGGTAAACACCAATCCAAAAGCAACGTGGAGCCTCATAAACAATCTAATCAATAAAAACAAAGAACATACCCACCAAATAAACCAATTATTAATAAATGGTGAAGTCTCAACAGACCAAAGGAAAATCGCTGATTCACTCTACAGTTATTTTATCAATATTGGAACCGAAATTTTAACAAACAGTTCAGCAGGTCAAACAAACTTTGAAACATTTTTACCTCAGTGCAACTCACATTTCACTTTCGAAAACATTACCCCATTAGATGTTCAAAATATAATAGCAGGCCTAAAAAATAAAAAATGTGATATCTTGAGCGTCCCAAATCACAAATACAAGCTCTGGCTGACATCATTTCCATCCCACTAGCTCACTTATTCAATGCTTCAATCCTTTTAGGTCTTTTCCCCTCTATCCTTAAAATCTCCCGCGTGACTCCTATATTTAAGAAAGACGATCACTTCCTCCCTAAAAACTATAGACCCATATCCATTACACACACGATTAGCAAAATTTTCGAAAAAATAATATTTGAGCAGCTGACCGAATATGTCACCTCAAATTCATTACTTAGCGATTTCCACCAGTTCGGCTTCAGAAAAGGGCGTTCAACATCGGACACGCTTATCTGTCTGGCCAAAAAACTTTATAAAAATTTAGAAAATAAAGACTCCTCCGTCATTCTGCTACTAGACTTCACCAAAACGTTTGACACAATAGACCATGATATCCTATTAACCAAATTATATAGGCTGGGTTTCGATGGCCTAAACTTGCAGTGGTTTGAAACTTACCTCAAAGGTAGACAACAATACGTAGAGTTAGGTGACATACTCTCTAGCACACAACAAATAAAAACTGGTGTCCCACAGGGGTCCATACTTGCTCCGCTTCTATTTTCAATATATACAAACGACTTAATAAACTCACACAACTCCTTCTCTGTCTCGTTCGCAGATGATATATCTATATTGATCAATGACAAGAACCCCGAAACACTCTCCAAAAAAGTTGAAAGCTCTTTAACAAACATCACGAGATGGGTCGACTCTAATAAACTATCACTAAACATTCAAAAAACCTCCTACATCACAATAAGCAACAAAAATGTAGGAAATAATTTTAAAATTAAACTAAAAGATTTTGAGCTAACCAGAACAAATACTGCGAAAATCCTGGGAGTCATTATAGATGACAAATTAACTTTTAAAGAACACATAAACATATTAGTAAATAAACTCGGAAAATATATGTACATCCTTGTTAAATTAGCAAAATCCATTCCACTGTATGTTCTACGAAAAATATATAGTGCACACATTCACCCCCACATACTTTACTGTCTCTCTGTATATGGAACAACACCCAAAACAAACACACATCAAATCATAACAATGCAAAAACGAATTATAAGAATTCTCAGCGGCAGCAGAGACTTTTATAGTCATACACCGCCTTTATTCAAAAAACTTAACATATTGCAATTTGATCATCTTCTAAACCTCTCCCTCCTTAAGGAAATTCACAAAGTAATAAATAATAACACATGCGAATTCCTAAAAACAAACCACCAAAACAATCAAATTGAGAGAGGAATAATCTTAAGAAACAACAATAACCTAAAAACCCCTTTCTACAGGCTCACTAAAGCACGACAAGCAGTAAGTTATACCTCCACCATTCTATATAACAATCTCCCAGACGACATAAAAAATGAAAGATCAATAAAATCATATACTCGCAAAATTAAAAAAAGGTACAAAAATTCGTATTGATCCATTATTATTATTATTATTATTATTATTATTATTATTATTATTATTATTATTATTATTATTATTATTATTATTATTATTATTATTTATTATTATTATTATTATTATTATTATTATTATTATTATTATTATTATTATTATTATTATTATCGTTTTAATTATTATTATTATTATTATTTTTATTATTATTATTATTATTTATCATTATTATTAGTATTGTTCTTATTACTGTTATCCCTATTGTTATTCTTATCATTGTTATTATTATTATTATTATTATTATTATTATTATTATTATTATTATTATTATTATTGTTAATCTTAATTACTATTATTATAAATGTTATTACCAATACTATTTCTATTCTTATTATTATTACTACCATTGCTAATTATTATTATCTATTATTATTATTATTATTATTATTATTATTATTATTATTATTATTATTATTATTATTATTATTATTATTAGCATTATAACAATACTTGTTATTATTTTAACCATTAATATTTTTAATACTTGGATTATTATCTCTATTCTCAATATTATTCAATCAGATAATCTATAGCATTCAAGAATATTAATTCCATTACTGCAATGATCAATACGATTATTATTATTATTATTACTATGTACAATCTTTGCTGACATTGTTTATTATTATTATTGAAAATTTTATTATAAATATTATATTACAACATATTATTATTATTACTATTTTCATCATAACTATTATTATCACTATTTTTATAACTGTTGTATTACCGAAACTGTTATAATTATAGTTACCATTATTGTTATTATTATTATTATTATTATTATTATTATTATTATTATTATTATTATTATTATTATTATTATTATTATTATTATTATTGTTACAATAATTTAAATAAATATCATCATTGTTATTATTATTGCTAGAATTATTGAAGCAAACTTCACAAGTAACGACTTTGTTATTGTTGCTTGCATGATCAATATTTCTAAACTTTTGTTACTCTAGAAGTAAGCTATCATAACTAGTAATTATTAAATAAATTAAAACTATTTATATATATTTATATATATTTATATGTCTTAAGGATTGGGGCTCAAAGGAAACCACAGTGTTTTCCCCTAGCAGCCCCTTTTCAGAGAATTGGACAGTCACATTATTATTATTAAGATCATTATTGAATTTAGTAGCATAGGACCTACTTTTAAACTTAAAGCCTATAAATGTACCATTCCTTGAATAAAAATTTGTGAATTGAATTGAATTGAATTATTATTATTATTATTATTATTATTATTATTATTATTATTATTATTATTATTATTATTATTATTATTATTATTATTATTATATAAAAATAATATTATTTTCATTAATTCAAATTTGTAGGATAATATTACTATTATCAATTATTTATCAATATTATTATTATTATTATTATTTCTAATACCAATTTTATAATACTGCTATTATTATTATTATTATTATTATTATTATTGTTATTATTATTATTATTATTATTATTATTATTATTATTATTATTACTAGTTTTTATTACCTATTATTATTATTAGTTACTATCGTTAATATTATTAACAGTGATTCTGAAAATAATTTAGTAAGGTGACGTACCTTTTTAGAAGTAATGTTGTTATTACTATTATAATTAGTATTAATTTTAGAATATATTTTATCTTGATATGCATTATTATTATCATTCTTTTTTATATTATATGTATCATTTTATGTATTTACATACTAATAATAAATTTCAAAAATTTATCTATCTATTAAACTGTAGGGCTCAATGGAAACCAATGTGTCTCCCCTTAGTAGCCCCTTTAAAGAGAACTGTATAGTCATTTTATTATTATTATTATTATTATTATTATTATTATTATTATTATTATTATTATTATTATTATTATTATTATTATTATTATTATTATTATTATTTATTATTATTATTATTATTATTATTATTATTATTATTATTATTATTATTATTATTATTATTATTATTATTATTATTATTATTATTATTATTATTATTATTATTATTATTATTATTATTATTATTATTATTATTATTATTATTATTATTATTATATTTAGTAGTGTAGTGCATACTGTATATTGTAAAGTTTTAAATGTATATTTCCGTTTAATTAAAGAATTTAGGAATTAATACCAATAAAATTATTATTAGATGTAGAAGTATTAGTATTATTAATATTTGCTATAGTATTTCTTACCGCCTTCCTTTGTCTATTGTTGTAGTTTTGGTTTATGGACCTGCGGGTTGACTCTTTATTACTAGATTCGTCATATTCCTCTGTTTCGTTTCCTGTTGCAAGACTCGACGTTTGATTTGTATTGTTTTTATCGCCATCTGCAATGAGATTAACCGACTTTACTTTTAACACTAGAAAATGTAACATACGTGAGTTATAACTTTGTCTTTTATGACAACCCTTATGCCTTTTGTATCTACAAGATAATATTTGATAAGTATTTTAACTTTAAAATTTATGAACGATCATGGAGGACTATTTCTCATTTATTTCTTGGATAAGGGTACTTTGTAAAACGTGAGTGACGTAATGGAAAGAAATATTTTTATGAGTCATACTTTGATTAGCAAAATTAGCATAAAGTTTTAGGAAGATTTTATATTATCCCTTATAACTCTCATAAAATGCTCATAGCTTTAATAAAAGGATATTTAATAGGAAAAATATTTAAGTTATCAATATGTTATCAATAAAATAGTCGTAGTAAGAAATGTAATATTTTTCACATTAGTAAAAATGTGATTAACAGTTTCATTGAGTGCATTTGCAAAGAAGCTAGATTATAATCGTCGACACTCTAAATGGTCGAATGTCCAAGCGGTCGACAAAAAGTGTCAAGCATTATTATTTTCAGTTTGAAGAGTCTAGAATTTGCCCATACATAAAAGAAAATTGCCGACCGTTTGGACAACATCGTTTTTTAAATTTTTTTATCGATGCAATATCGTATTTTAGTTTTTATCGATATGTCAGCCTAATTTTATTATTATTATTATAATTATTATAAATATATTATTTTATTTTTTATGAATATGTAAGTCTATTATTGTTATATTTATTGTAATTATTATTATTATTTAATTGACATTCACTCCAATGATAGCTAGCAAAGAAGCGACGCATTTAACCCAATTAGACCTATTAAAGTGAGAGAAAGTACGTTTAGGACATGGTGGAGCTGTTGGACAGAAACTATTATAATTAAGAGCAATAAGATCATGGTCAGAGTTACCGATAGGAGGAAAAATGTTGTATTTATATCTAGGAGTAGTGGTGAAGCATAAATCAAGTGTGTTCAAGAACTGGTTAGGGTGATCTTCAATATGTGTAGGTTCCCTAATCAACTGCTCCAGATTGCTGAGAATGCTGAATGATTTGACCTCCTTCCCACCTGTATTAGTATGAGAGGAGAGGAGCCCAACCACTTAGTGTGGTGCACGTTGAAATTCCCTAAATAGAGGATTTTATTAGCATTTGGATGAGAAGAAGTAACAATCTCGTGAGAAGTAGTAATGAAAAAGAGCTGGAAAATCTATTCCATTAAGGAAGCAGCAGCAGAAACACAAGATATATATATATATATATATATATATATATATATATATATATATATATATATATATATATATATATATATATATATATATATATATATATATATATATATATATATATATATATATATATATATATATCAAATTTTAATTTTTAAAACCACTAGATTAAAACAGTAAAAAGTAAAACACTAAAACGAGATAACTAAGAAGAATAAAAAAGAACATAACAAAGGGTGGAGATTAAAAAGAAAAAACGATCTGACGTTTCGGAACTGAACCTATCGTTCCCTCATCGGAGACACTAATAAGAAGAAATAGGAGAGTGGAGACTATTTAACACGTGGGAAGTACGATAAAATGCTGGTTTTCAAAATTTAATAAAAACAAACTAACTAAGGGTGGCTGGCGTAAGAAGATATTTTTTAAATATAGATTTTAAAAAATTTCCAACTACGTTATCAATTTCAAAGAAACCTGTAGAAATATTAAAATTTTTAGTATATTTTATAAAGAAAACCTCCACAAGCCGATTGAGGTTTATTGAATTGGAAGGAAAAATAAATTTAGCGTCATTCTAATTTATTAAATGTTGTTGAGTGATATGAAGGAATATTGCATTACTATGGTTATATCTCCTGATGTCAGCCTTATGTTGTTCAATGCGCTTATTGAGAGCTTTTATGGTTTCTCCGTAGTAAGCCCCTTGACAAGTGTCTCAGGTAACTTTGTAAACACTCGCCGATTTTCCTATATGAGAGGTGGAATTCGAAATTAAGGAACAGGCCAACTTATCGGGAAACATAAAAACAATATGAATTTTATATAAAGAGTTCAAAGAAAACCGCAAAGATGCAATGGATTCTGCATAAGGTAATGTAAGTTTATTAGAAAGTTAGGAGCGAGGTTCTGAATTATTGTTATTATAAAAATGTGATAAAGCCTTATGGCGTTGCTTAGAGATGAAATGGTGTGTATATCCCAAGGAGAAAAACTAGTGATATATAAAAGTAATTTCCTCATCTAAAAAAACGGGATCTGTATATCTTAGAGACCGGAAAAAGGTATTGAAAATGATGTTTTGTTTTATGTAATTGGGATGATCGGAAAAAGCGTGCAGGAGTTGATTGTAGGAAGTGGGCTTTCTATAGATTCTGAAGGAAAGATTGGTGTCATTTTGACATATAAGGAGGTCCAAGAACGAAATGTTGTTATTATTTTGAGTCTCATAGGTGAATTTGATAGAGTCGACTAAGCCATTCATTTGCGTTATAAATTGTTGTACGGGAAAATCATTTGTAATTATGGCCAAAATGTCATCAACGTAATGAAACCAATCATGGATATTGTTATATAGAGGGAGTTTGGTTTAAGTCTTGTTTCATAAATTCTAAATACAAGTCGGCAACTACTGTGCTAAGGCTGTTTCCCATGTCTGTACTGAAAATTTGTCGATAATATTTATTATTAAAGGTGAAAACGTTTTGCCTCATACAAATCTCGATTAATTTAATGAAATTGGGAAGTGGGATGGGGAGTTCAGCATTGAGTAATTTTTGAGTAAGGAAATCCAAAAATTGGGGAATAGGGACATTAGTGAATAGGCTTGTTACGTCAAAACTAATAAGGGAGTGGTTATGAGGTTAAAATGTAGGGTGTTTTTTATGTGGGAAAGGAGATGGTACCCAGCAGCGGAGAGAGTGATTTGGTGAGCCATTTGTTAAGTTTCGAAAAATTATCGATACTACAAGATATGATGGGACGAAGAGGAACACCATTTTTGTGGAGTTTAGGGATGCCATAGAAATACGGGAGTGTTGGATTATGAACGGTGAGTTGTTTATAAATCTGCAGGGGGAGAAGATTTTTTACGTGGTTTTTGAAAATATAAGTTTGGGAGTTTAAAGGATTACCATTTAATTTTTCATATATGGCAACATCATTAAGTATAAGTTCAGCTTTGTGTATATAATCTCGGTGATTTAAAATTACAACACCAGCACCCTTATCAGCCCGGCGAACAATGATATTTTTATTACGTTTTAAACTTCGAATGGCATCTTTGCGATATTCTTTGAACTCTTTATATAAAATTCATATTGTTTTTATGTTTCCCGAAAGTTGGCCTGTTCCTTAATTTCGAATTCCACCTCTCATATAGAAAAATCGGGGAGTGTTTACAAAGTTCCCTGAGACACTTGTCAAGGGGCTTACTACGGAGAAACCATAAAAACTCTCAATAAGCGCATTGAACAACATAAGGCTGACATCAGGAGATATAACCATAGTAATGCAATATTCCTTCATATCACTCAACAACATTTAATAAATTGGAATGACGCTAAATTTATTTTTTCTTCCAATTCAATAAACCTCAATCGGCTTGTGGAGTCTTTCTTTATAAAATATACTAAAAATTTTAATATTTCTACAGGTTTCTTTGAAATTGATAACGTAGTTGGAAATTTTTTAAAATCCATATTTAAAAAATATCTTCTTACGCCAGCCACCTTTAGTTGGTTTGTTTTTATTAAATTTTGAAAACCAGCATTTTATCGTACTTCCCACGTGTTAAATAGTCTCTACTCTCCTATTTCTTCTTATTAGTGTCTCCGATGAGGGAACGATAGGTTCAGTTCCGAAACGTCAGACCGTTTTTCATTTTAATCTCCACCTTTGTTATGTTCTTTTTATTCTTCTTAGTTATCTCGTTTTAGTGTTTTACTTTTTACTGTTTTAATCTAGTGGTTTTAAAAATTAAAATTTGACATATATATATATATATATATATATATATATATATATATATATATATATATATATATATATATATATATATATATATATATATATATATATATATATATATATATAAACAGTATGACTCGGGAGGAACGGATCAAACTCAAGGAGTGGATTGTACACTGGATAATAATGTAAAAAACATATATGTTCTTATCCGATTAGATTTGTTTTCATTTTATATCGTGATGACAATTAAACAAAATATCATCCATTAAGATATTGGTTATCATAGTGTTATTTTAATAAATATTCGAAAATACCTCCATTGACCTCTAAACATTTTCGCCTTCGTCTACAAAGGGCTGCTGTTGCTCTCCTGATTGCTACATGTCTTCATTTAATAACGCCTGCAGCATTTTTAATACGTCGAATTAATGCATCCAGAGTGGCCACTTCTATTACTTTGTATACGTCAGTTTTGATCCAGCCCCATAAACAAAAATCTAGTACTTTAAGGTCTGGAGACCTTGGAGGCCAACTAATTGGACCACCACGACTTAAAACCTTTCATTCAAATGTTACTTGACCTGACGAGCGAAATGTGCGGGTGCTCCATCATGCAGAAAGTACATATGCATTCGGATGTTTGGAGGAACATCCGTAATAGTCTTTGTAATTAATTTTGTTAAAATTCGAAATATTGGTGTTCTGTGAGGTGATTCTCAAATATGAAAGGGCCAATTAAATACCCATCGACCATACAACACCACACGTTTACCGTAAATCTATGCTGAAAATCACTCTCGACTGTTGCGTCGGGATTTTCGCCTGCCCATACATGACTGTTGCGAGTGTTATTAATGCCGTCGCTGGTAAATGTTGCTTCATCCGTGAAAAGTATGCGCGATACAACACGATGATTATTATTTATCCACCGTCAAAATTCCATACGATTAGCATAACCTAACGGTTGTAGGTGTTGCACTCTCTGTACATGGTATGGGTATAAGCCTTGCTCGTGGAGTGTGTTTTTTTCTCTTCTTTGTGGAATGTCCAATTGAGCAGCAATTCTACGTAAGCTGGTCGTTGGATCTTCTCCTACTAGATCCAGAATATTTTCTACTTCTTCTAAACCTTGGCGAGTAGCTCATTCGGATGTTTTATTGGCACTGGGAAGTGTTCCGGTTTCACAGAGTTTGTTGAAAACTCTAATAAATGCGTTTTTATTAGGAAGTCAGTGATAGGGAAACCGTTGACAATATTCTTGAACAGCAGCTGTAGCACTCGTATTGAAAAATCAATACACAAACAACATATTTGCATATTACAGATGGGAATAGATGTTCGACCTTTTGTAACACTTTAATGGCCCAAACTCAAAAATGGGCATGTAATCACTGTCATAGTACACTGACACATTAGCAGTAAGTACAATTAATCATATCTTCTCATCCAATTGCCATTTGTTTTCGAACATTTATAAGCTTCGTAGACGAAACCGAAAATATTTAGAGGTCAATGGCGGTATTTTCGAACATTTATTGAATTGACACTATGATAATCCAAATGTTGATGTATGATATTTTGTTTAATTGTCATCACGCTATAAAATGAAAACAAATGTAAATCGGATAAGAACATATGTTTTTTTTACATTATTATCTTGTGTACAATCCACTCCTTTAGTTTGATCCGTTCCTCCCGACTCACCCTGTATATATATATATATATATATATATATATATATATATATATATATATATATATATATATATATATATATATATATATATATATATATATATATATATATATATATATATATATATATATATATATATATATATATATATATATATATATATATATATATATATATATATATATATATATATATATATATATATATATATATATATATATATATATATATATATATATATATATATATATATATATACATTTAATTAAGAATAATACTTCAAAAAAGTTAATACTTACTGTCTTGAATTGAGTCACAGTAATCTGTAAATAATAATAATAATAATAATAATAATAATAATAATAATAATAATAATAATAATAATAATAATAATAATAATAATAATAATAATAACAATAATAATAATATTAATATTATTTTTATTAATATTACTACTACTGCTACTATTACTATTAAAAATAATACCAATATTAATATTACTACTGCTACTAAGTCAGATTATCTTATAGAAAACTAAAAAGAAAAGAAATTAATAAAAACAATATTAGCATCAAATATAAATTTTAATTAAAAAAATCAAAATGAATAACCGAACCTTTTCCTTTATTTTTTTGGCTAAGCATCTTAATATTTTGCCATAAATCCATATTTTCATTTGATGCATTAGAAATTTCTATTTTCTTTTTCATTACTGGGTTTAGGTTACAGAATGTGACGGCTGGGAAGTCTAAGTTGTTATCTTCAATAATCTGGGGACGATATATATATATATATATATATATATATATATATATATATATATATATATATATATATATATATATATATATATATATATATATATATATATTAGGGATGGAGTGAAGTATCGGTATCGGCAAGTATCGGCATATTTTTAAGTATCGGTATCGGTAAAAATTTTGTATAGGAGTAAAGTATCGGTATCGGTATCGTAGTGGTATCGGCAAGTATCGGCATATTTTTAGGTATCGGGTATCGGGTATCGGTTTCGGGGAATTTTTAGGTATCGGTATCGGTAAAAATTTTGGTATCGCTCCATCCCTATAATATATATATATATATATATATATATATATATATATATATATATATATATATATATATATATATATATATATATATATATATATATATATATATATATATATATATATATATATATATATTACTACCTCTCTCGAATCTGTTATATCTTCTCATCTCATCTTGGTTCTTACTCTGATAAAAATTTCTGGCCTCTTGTCAAAAATATCTCCAACAACTTCTGCAAATCCTTCTTTCCTCCTCTTATTGACTTTTTGTGGTTCTGTATCTAACATTCCTGCTGAAAATGCTAATCTCTTCGGCCTCCTTTTTTCTTTTAAATCTACCCTGGATGATTACAGCATCCCTCCTCCCACTCCTTCTATTCTTAGGAGTGGCATGTCTTTACCTGTGATTTCATATGATCAGGTGCATGGGATTCTAAAATCTATGAACTCTGGATGACCCTGGGAATTCTCATCCTAATCCTTTTCCTCTAATTTTTCCAAGCTCATCACCTTTTTGCTTATCTAACTTATCTTTTTTTTTCAAATCGCTCCATATCGTTATAATTGAGAGGGCCATTGCTTCTTTCTTCCATTTAAATAGTAATGTTTCTCAAGGCTCTTTCTTATCTCCAAAACTTTTCCAAATTTTTATTAATGATCTTAGCGGCTGCTCTTATACTAAAAATTCATCTGTCGATGACTCTACCATTCATACTTTCTGCTCATTTTATCTGCTCTCTCATTTTCATCTGAAATTGACACCTGTATTATGTTTTCCAGTTTTTCTTGCTGATTGGGTCGTCTCAACTTTGTGAAGTTCGGCTGTTTAAAAATTCAACTTCCACACAAGAAGCCTCCTAAAATTTTCTTTCTCCTTCTTAGGTTCACTCATTTTCCCTGTTGACAATATAAACATCTTGGCTTTAGCATTAACAAAAAATTAACTTCGAAACCTCATTTCAAAAGAATTGTTTTATATGCGATATTTTTTTCCCTCTTCTTAGTTGCTCCAACCATACAAGTGTCTTATTCCACCCTTGTATGTAGTATTGCTCTCATACCTATGGTAGCTCAGGTTTCACCCTTCTTCTAAACAGGGTCGTATTTCGTGTCTAAGAAGAAAAGACAAACTGTTCCGTACTCTCTAATTCACTTGATCTGTCTTGTTATTGTCATGTATTATTAAAAGATCCAAAAAAAAGATATCCGACAGCCTATATATATATATATATATATATATATATATATATATATATATATATATATATATATATATATATATATATATATATATATATATATATATATATATATATATATATATATATATATATATATATATATATATATATATATATATATATATATATATATATATATATATATATATATATATATATATATATATATATATATATATATATATATATATATATATATATATATATATATATATATATATATATATATATATATATATATATATATATATATATATATATGAAACCACATAACCCTTGGAGTGAAATTGTTAAAATTTCTAATCTTCTACTCGGGATTCGAACTCTGACCTTTACGATGGTAAGTCAAAGCGCTAACCACCACGAAGGTACAAAAGGAAATCACATTTGAGAAAGCTCATGAACAACCGCCATGAAGACAATCTCAAAGGACCTCCCCAACCTCGCCTGGATGTGGGGCAGCGAGTTAGTTACTATCCCCAAAGACCTGCAAGAATATACGTAAGTAGGAAACCACATGGAGTGAAATTGTTAAATATATATATACTTATATATATATATATATATATATATATATATATATATATATATATATATATATATATATATATATATATATATATATATATATATATATATATATATATATATATATATATATATATATATATATATATATATATATATATATATATATATATATATATATATATATATATATATATATATATATATATATATATATATATATATATATATATATATATATATATATATATATATATATATATATATATATATATATATATATATATATATATATATATATATATATATATATATATATATATATATATATATATATATATATATATATATATATATATATATATATATATATATATATATATATTAGGGGGAGGACGTAGCGCCGTCCGAAGCGATGTAAGTACCCCCATGGGCATAACCCACGGAGTGATAGGATGGGCTAGACCATTCCGTTTCACTCCGTTGCCCTTTGGTTCGTTCCTTTTCGCGTTTCATCTTCTCAGAGGGTCTCTAGTGTACCCTTGACTCACATTGGAGTGCCTATTCTCCAACCTTCCTCCTTCTTCACATGTGTCCTACAATATTTACAAACGCTTACACTTACATTACCTATTTTAAATTAATCAAAAATGGCGAAACTTAAATCTGCCTCGGAGAATCCAAGAGGGGCGGATTCCAAACATAGCCCCTCATCTACTCCTTCCCCCATCACCACTTGGGAGTTGGTGGCCTCCGGTGATGGGGTTGGCGCCACCAAGACCTCTATGCCGACTTGCCCTGGTGCACGGTCTTCGTTTTTCATTAATTTCTGCAACATTCGCGGTCTTTTTTCTAATCTTCACTTTGTCGAACACCACCTCTCTTCTTCTAGACCTCATCTCTTGTTCTTAACTGAAACTCAGGTGTCTGGGTGCTCTGACAGCAAACCCTACTCTGTTTCCTCCTACTGTCTCTATCCTCAATTTTCAGCCAAAGGCGGATGTTGCGCATATGTGCGCAACGATGTTGTCTGTTCTCGTGTCTCTAATTTGGAGTCTTCTGAATTCTCAACTTTATGGCTCAAACTTTCTTGCAATTCTACAACTAAATTCATTTGCTCTGTCTACTTATCCCCTAACTCTACAGACTATCCAAAATTCTTCGACTATCTTAACTCCAAAATAGAACACATTCTTTCTTCTTCTCCTTTCTCTGAAATCATCATTTTAGGTGATTTCAATGTTCACCACCGCCAATGGCTTTCATCTAGTTCTCAAGATCCAGCTGGTGAACTCGCCTTCCAATTTTCTATCCAGAACAACCTTGAGCAGTTGGTGCAACTCCCTACCCGTATCCCTGACCGTCTTGGTGATGAACCCAACATTCTAGACCTTTTTCTAACTTCTAATCCTTCTCCTTATACTGTTAAACTCTTTCCTCCTCTGGGTTCATCCGATCACCTTCTTATCTCCGTATCTTGTCCTGTCTCTTCAAGTCTTCCGCAAGAACGGCCCCCGCCATCGGCGAGGAGACGTTTCTGGCATTTCGGTGCCACTAACTGGTCTGACTTGCGGTCGTACTTTTCTGATTTTCCATGGAATGATTACTGTTTCCGTGGGAGGGGTCCCTCGGAGTGTGCTGAGCGCATAACTGAGGTGATTCTCTCTGGCATGGAGGCGTACATTCCATATTCTTTCCCTTCCACTAAACCTAATAAACCTTGGTTTAACTCTGCTTGTTCTCGTGCTATCCGCCGCAGGGATGCTGCCTTCAGGGACTACCGTCGTCTTCAAACTCCAGAATCTCATGCAACTTATATTTCATCCCGGAATCGTGCAAAATCTATTCTTCGAGATACTAAAAACTCTTTTCTCCGTCGCAAATGCAATAATCTTTCTGGCTCCTCTTCCTCTCGCCCTTTCTGGCATTTTGCAAAAAATGTCAACTCTAACTTTGCTTCTTCCTCTTTCCCTCCTCTAGTATCTTCTGACGGTACAACTGCCGTTTTGCCTTCCTCTAAAGCTGAACTCTTTGCTCAAACTTTTGCCTTAAATTCAACCTTAGACGATTCCGGAGCTGTTCCTACTCCTTCAACCCCCTCCTAACTCATTTATGCCTAAAATTGTAATTTCTTCTAAAGACGTCACTTCTGCTCTCTCTGAGCTTAATACTAAGAAGGCGTACGGTCCTGATGGTATCCCTCCTGTGGTTCTCAAAACTTGTGCTTCCGAGCTTGCACCCTGCCTTGGTAAACTATTTCGTCTTTGTCTTTCTACTTCAACCTTCCCTTCTTGCTGGAAACGTGCGCTCATTCAACCTGTGCCGAAGAAGGGGGACCCCTCTCAGCCCTCTAACTATCGTCCTATTTCTTTAACCTCCGTTCTTTCTAAAGTTTTCGAATCTATCCTTAACAGGAAGATTTGGAAACATCTCAATTCTTCTAATCTTATCTCAGATCGCCAGTATGGCTTTCGAAAGAAACGCTCTACTGGTGATCTTCTTTCCCTTCTCTCTGACTCTTGGTCCTCCGCTCTTCGGCATTTCGGTGAATCTTTTGCTGTAGCGCTGGACATATCGAAAGCCTTCGATAGAGTCTGGCACAAAGCTTTGATTTCCAAACTTCCCTCTTTCGGAATCTATCCTTCTCTCTGTGACCTTCTCTCTGATTTCCTTTCCGGTCGTTCTATAGCAGCTGTTGTAGACGGCCACCGTTCATCCTATAAATCTATTAATAGTGGTGTTCCTCAAGGATCTGTCCTATCCCCAACACTTTTTCTGTTTTTTCATTAATGACCTTCTCTCTATTACTTCATCTCCTATCCACTCCTATGCTGATGACTCCACCCTTCATTACTCTTTTCATTTTGAAAGACGCCCCTCCCAAGCAACAGTTAATAGAGGCAAGGAGGGTGGCCTTGGAGCAACTAACCTCTGATCTATCTCTCATTTCCAATTGGGGCAAAGAAAACATGGTCGTTTTCAATGCCTCAAAAACTCAATTCCTCCATCTCTCTACTCGACACAATCTTCCACACAACTACGATATCTTCTTCGAAAACACGCAACTCAAACCTTCATCTCTCCTTAATATTCTCGGTGTTTCTTTTTCTCGTGATCTTTCTTGGAAAGATCACATTACCTCTCTTTCTAAACAAGCTTCTAAGAGGTTTGGGTGTTCTGAGGCGCCTTCAGTATTTTCTTCACACCACCCCAGTTGCTTGCTCTGTATAGGGGTGTTGTTCGCCCCTGTATGGAGTATGCGTCACACATCTGGGGTGGTTCCACTCATACAGCTCTCCTGGAAAAGGTGGAGTCTAGAGCTTTTCGCCTTATCAACTCTCCTGCTCTCACTAATTCTCTCCAATCTCTTTCTGCCCGTCGAAATGTTGCGTCACTCTCTCTCTACTATCGCTATTACAATGGACACTGCTCTTCTGAACTCTCTCGTCGCATACCTCCTCCATTAAGAAGGGTTCGTGCGACTCGTCTTTCTACACAGTCTCATCCTTTCTCTGTCCAACTCTCTGACCCCAGACTTAACCTCTATGCTCAATCTTACATGTACTCTACTGGTAAAGTCTGGAACACACTTCCTTCATCTATTTTCCCAACTTCCTATGACTTAAGCACCTTCAAACGCCGTGTATCAGGTCATGTCGGCCTTTAATTTGACCATGTTTCCGACTTTCCTCCCAACTCTGGTGGAACAATGGTAGGCCTCTGGCCTTTGCCCACCAGAGGAGAAATAAAAAAAAAAAAAAATATATATATATATATATATATATATATATATATATATATATATATATATATATATATATATATATATATATATATATATATATATATATATATATATATATATATATATATATATATATATATATATATATATATATATATATATAATGGTAATACTGACATCAATGGAAACTGTCTTCGGGTACTGAAGGTATTCCTGAATAACAGTGATACATTTATAGCAACCGTATCCAAGGAAACACAGCCAAACTATCGTCCAAAATATCCTTCTAAACCAATGCAATGATCTGTCGATAATAATTATGATTATAAAAATAATAGTAATAATAATTATAAAAAGGAATTATTATATATATATATATATATATATATATATATATATATATATATATATATATATATATATATATATATATATATATATATATATATATATATATATATATATATATATATATATATATATATATATATATATATATATATATATATATATATATATATATATATATATATATATATATATATATATATATATATTATATATATATATATATATATATATATATATATATATATATATATATATATATATATATATATATATATATATATATATATATATATATATATATATATATATATATATATAATATGGTATAATATATAGATATATATGTATATTATAATTATATATATTATATATATATATATATATATATAATATAATATAATTAATAAAATTTTTTTTTTTTTTTTTTTTTTTTTTAATTATATTATTAATATAATAATAATAATAATAAATTGATAATAATAATAATAATAATAATAAAATATAATAATAAATAATAATAAAATTTTTTTTTTTTTTTTTTTTTTTTAATAATAATAATAATTAATAAAATAATAATAATAATAATAATATAATAATTAATAATAATAATAATAATAATAATAAAATAATAATAAATAATAATAATAATAATAATAAATAATAATAATAATAATAATAATAATAATAATAATAATAATAATAATAATAATAATAACAGTTCAGTACGAAATTTTAAATATTTTAAATTTTGGGCGCATTAGATTGTATAGATCTTTCATTTTTTATATCATCCGGTAGCTTATTACATAATATGACGGAAGTGTAGCTTACTGCTTTTCGTGCTTTAGTAAGTCTTTAGAAAGGGGTTTTTAGGTTGCTGGTGTTTCGTAAATTTATAAATCGTTTGGTTTGATTATTTAGATGATTTATTTTTAGAAATTCACATGTATTATTATTTATTACTTTGTGTATTTCCTTTAGGAGAGAGAGAGACGTAGAAGATGATCAAATTGTAGTACATTAAGTTTTTTGAATAAGAGTGGTGTATGACTATAAAAATCTCTACTACTACTGAAGAGACTTGATCCGTTTTCGCATTGTTATGATTTGATGTTTGCTTGTTTTGGGTGTTGTTCCATATTGCGTTTCTTACGAAAGCCATAATGGTGATCAGAGATAAGATTAGAAGAATTGAGATGTTTCCAAATCTTCCTGTTAAGGATAAATTCGAAAACTTTAGAAAGAACGGAGAGTTAAGGAAATGTGACGATAGTTAGAGGGTTGAGAGGGGTCCCCCTTCTTCGGCACAGGCTGAATGAGTGCACGTTTCCAGCAAGAAGGGAAGGTTGAAGTAGAAAGACATAGGCGAAAAAGTTTACCAAGGCAGGGTGCAAGCTCTGAAGCACAAGTTTTGAGAACCACAGGAGGGATACCGTCAGGACCGTACGCCTTCTTAGTGTTAAGCTCAGAAAGAGCAGAAGTGACGTCTTTAGAAGAAATTATAATTTTAGGCATAAATGAGTTGGAGGGGGTTGAAGGAGAAGGAACAGCTCCGGAATCGTCTAAGGTTCAGTTGGAAGCAAAAGTTTGAGCGAAGAGTTCAGCTTTAGAGGAAGGCAAAACGGCAGTTGTACCGTCAGAAGATACTAGAGAAGGGAAAGAGGAAGAAGCAAAGTTAGAGTTGACATTTTTTGCAAAATGCCAGAAAGGGCGTGAGGAAGTAGAACCAGAAAGATTGTTGCATTTTAAGCGAGAAAGGAGTTTTTAGTATTACGGAGAATAGATTTTGGCACGATTCCGGGATGAAATATAAGTTGCATGAATTTCAGGAGTTTGAAGAGGACGGTAATTCCTGAAGGCAGCATCCCTGTGGCGAATAGCAAGAGAACAAGCAGAGTTAAACCAAGGTTTGTTAGGTTTATTAGAAGGGAAAGAATATGGAATGTACGCCTCCATAGCAGAGAGAATCACCTCGGTTATGCGCTCTGCACACTCACGGAAACAGTAATCATTCCATGGAAAATCAGAGAAGTACAACCGCAAGTAAGACCAGTTAGTGGCACCGAAATGAAAGAAACGTCTCCTTGCCGAAGGCGGGGCCGTTTTTGCGGAAGAATTGAAGAGACAGGACAAGATACAGAAATAAGAAGGTAATCGGATGAACCCAGAAGAGGAAAGAGTTTAACAGTGTAAGGAGAAGGATAAGAAGTTAGGAAAAGATCAAGTATGTTGGGTTCATCACCAAGGTGATCAGGGATACGGGTAGGGAGATGCACCAACTGCTCAAGGTTGTTCTGGATAGAAAATTGGAAGGCGAGTTCACCAGCTGGATCGTGAGAAGCTAGATGAAAGCCATTGGCGGTGGTGAACATTGAAATCACCTAATATGATGATTTCAGAGAAAGAAGAAGAAGAAAGAATGTGTTCTATTTTGGAGTTAAGATAGTCGAAGAATTTTGGATAGTCTGTAGAATTAGGAGATAAGTAGACAGAGCATATAAATTTAGTTGTAGAGTTGCAAGAAAGTTTAAGCCATAAAGTAGAGAATTCAGAAGACTCCAAATTAGAGACACGAGAACAGACAACATTGTTGCGCACATAAGCGCAACATCCGCCTTTGGCTGAAAATTGAGGATAGAGACAGTAGGAGGAAACAGAGTAAGGCTTGCTGTCAGAGCACCCAGACAAATGAGTTTCGGTTAAGAATAAGAGATGAGGTCTAGAAGAAGAGAGGTGGTGTTCGACAAAGTGGAAATTAGTAAAGAGACCACGAATGTTGCAGAAGTTAATGAAAAAGGAAGATTGTGCATCAGGGCAAGTCGGCGTAGAGGTCTTGGTGGCACCAACCCCATCACCGGAGGCCACCAACTCCCAAGTGGTGATGGGGGAAGGAGTGGATGAGGGGCATTCTTTGGATGCCGCCCCTCGTAGCATCTCCGAGGCAGTTATATGTTTCGCCATTTTTGTTTTCTATTTTAAAGGTAATGTAGGAGTAAGCGCTTGTAAATTTGTAGGAACATGAGAAGGGAGTTGGGGGAAGAAGTGGGAGCATAGACACTCCCATGTGGGACGAGGGTACACTAGAGACCCTCTGAGTAGGTAAAACGCGAAAAGGAACGAACCAAAGGGCAACGGAGTGAAACGGGATGGTCTAGCCCACCCTATCACTCCGCGGTTAAGCCCAATGGGGGGTACTTTCATCGCTTCGGACGGCTCTACGTCCTCCCCCTATATATATATATATATATATATATATATATATATATATATATATATATATATATATATATATATATATATATATATATATATATATATATATATGTGACATACTCAAAAATCCTTGCAGGTCCATGTACAGTCCAAGATGCTGCAAAATTCTGAACAGTAATTTGATCATTTGTTTCTTCTTGCTCATTCGTATTGTTAATGGAGTCTAATGAATCTTCTGGACAAAGTGGCCTATATATATATATATATATATATATATATATATATATATATATATATATATATATATATATATATATATATATATATATATATATATATATATATATATATATATATATATATATACTCAACTTGTTCTCGCGATATCTGCCACACGGATGCTGCCATAGGAGATTACCGTCGTCTTCAAACTCCTAAAACTCATTCAACCTATATTTCATCCCGGAATCGTGCAAAATCTATTCTTCGAGATACCAAAAACTCTTTTTCCGCCACAAGTGCAATAATATTTCTGGTTCCTCTTCCTCTCGCCCTTTCTGGCATTTTGCAAAAAATGTCAACTCTAAATTTGCTTCTTCCTCTTTCCCTCCTCTAGTTTCTTTTGATGGCACAACTGCCATTTTAACCTATTACTAGAGCTGAACTCTTTGCTCAAACCTTTGCCTCTAATTCTACCTTAGACGATTCCAGAGCTATTCCTCCTCCTTTCACACCCTCCAACTCATTTAAGCTACTGCTAGTTGCGTAAGTTCATTCAGCAATTTCATAATTAACATCAAATTTCTCTAACCTACGTTCTTTCCAAAGTTTTCGAATCTATCATTAACGTGAAGGTTTCTAAGCATCTTAAATATATTAATCTTATCTCTGATTACAAGTACGACTTCGGTAAAGAACACTCTCCTAGAGATTTTGTTTCCTTCTCTCTGACAATTGTGCCTTCTGCCATTAATCAAATCGGTGAATTCTTGCTGGAGCGTTAGACATATAGATACTTTTTGAGAGTAATTGATACAGAGCTTTGATTTTTAAAGTTCTCTCATTCAATTTTTTATCCTTTTCTTTTTAATATATTCTCTAATCTTCTTTTCCTTCCTTTTTACCACTGCTGTTGATGATCACTATTAAATTTACGTATTTGGTGTTACTCAGGGTTTTGCACTATCACCAAATCTTTTTGTACTTTTTAATAATGATATCTTATCTTTCACTTGCTTTTAATATTAGTATAAATACTTTATTTTTATATCAATTTTGAGTAATTAATTTTTTTTAAATTTTTTAAAAATAAAATTTGAAAATATAATGAAATATGAATATAATGTCCCGCAGAATTTTTCAACATCTAAATTATTTTTGAGCAGGTAATAATAATAATAAAAATGATATTTATTAGTTGGTTAAATATTGTATTTGATTTTTGCAAAAATTATTATAATGATAATAATCATATAATGGTGTTATGAACGTTAGGTTATTAGAATGCTATTAATACTCATGAAATATACTTGCACGTTAGCACTACCTCCCTCCACCTAATCCATTGACTGCGTATTACGATAATTTTTTAAAGTATTTTAAGTATCGACATGTTGAGTAGGTACAGAGATGTAAGGAAACAGCGACAAGCATAGATGTTCCACCATTCCATTCCTCTCTAATCATAGCATAAAAGTTAACTACCATTGCTGATAATACTGATATCTATTAAGGAACTGCAAGCTTATTAAAGTGCTATTTTTTTCCTTTATCAATATTCCGTAATGTTCCAGATTATTATTTTATTTTTCTCATCGTTGAAAACTGCATCTATTTTGACTACAATATTTATTAAAATTTTTTTAATAAAAGTATCATTATTTTCATTAGAAAATGTTTTAATTTTCATTTGTTTGAATATATTCATATGGAGTTTTTACCTATTATTAATTAATTTATTATTAATTTCATTCTCGCATTTCAAAGATTTTGCGATTTATTTGCGGTTCCACTGTACTTAAATAACGAAAAATTAAAACATTTGTTGTCTTAATCTAAATCGAGTGAAGTTACCAAGAATTAAGGTCAAAATAATCTAGTCCATATTAAAATGAATTTATTTTCTTCTGAATTGGAGCATCTTGGGATATTCTGATTAGAGAGTTGGAAAACTGTATATTTAAGATAAAAGGCAGATCTTAGCAAACATATTTTGAATACCTAACAAATGTTTCAAATATTCATAATGCAATTAATAGCAGACTCCTAAACATATTAATCTTATTTTGCTGCTTTACAGTTTTATTGAAGCATAGTAATTCTTTCTGTTAAAATCGATGTTGTGTTGATCAAATTTGCTGTACAATATTATTTGTAATAGGATATGATAACAAAATAAATCAAGATATAACAATGGTAATGTTCAGATATTATGTCATTCCATTTCGAATTTGGATTCACTTGAACTATCAGTAACACATGAAATTAATGCCCCTGTTGCCAAGGTGACAGTACTCGTGATATGAGTAAAAACTGTTAATTACCAACAGACTAGGATAAAGCTGAAAAAGAAAAATTCTTTTCTCTGTTGAAAGTCCAAAGATCTATTTAATTACCAAAGACAAGCTATTTATAAATGTAAAGAATTTGTAAAATAATATTGCAAAACTTTTATTAATTTGACAATTTTTCAATTTTGATTTATAAATATAATAATCTAAGGGTGTGAATAACACAACTCTCCCAAAAATATTTCCACTGAATTTGTCGCAATAATATTGTTTTTGGGAAAGTACTAGAATTTTTATATATTACTCATTATAAAATGTGAAATAAAAAGAAAAATATCGAAAATCTTAAAAGTCAAACTTTAAATGTAATTAATAATTATTTCTTGTTTTTTTTTATATTATTATTATTATATTAATAATCGTTTATCTTATGTTCAAGTGACGTTATCAACAATAAACTTTGTTATCGTATTTATTCTATGAAACTTTTAATATGAATTCTCATGAACAATGACCTCTATTGTGACTATATTAATTATTATTGATTAACGTAATTATCAGTTAGTTAAAAAATATCGTTTTTAAAATTAAACCTAAGATTTTTTTTACAACCACTCACAAGTAAGGCCCTTTTCGAGAGAGGAGCATTATTAAAAAAATAAAAGAAAACCCACCCAGTCCCAAGACTAAGGCAATTCCCTCAGGTGAGACCAGATCGAGACTTTAAAGAGAGGAAGATTAAAAGCAGCAGGAAAAATAGAAGACGGTGGAGAATTATACAGAACATATCTGACTGGAAGGAAAGAGATACCACAACGAGTTAGCCTGTAGTTTGAAATACTTCTACAATGTTAATTTTCAATTAAGACACCCATTGTGATACGAAGTGCGACGCAGTTGTGGTGTAATCCAAGAACTCAACTCTCTCGATATAGTACCTATAGAACAATCAAAAAGAAACAGTGCAAAAACGTCATTTAGCAGAGAAAGAGGATCAAGGAAGTTTAAAAGTAGTAAACAGTTTATTATAATTTTTGACTTAGACTCAACGCTGTCTAAAAGAAAGTTGAAACCGGAGCCCCAAATGTGAGAACAGGGCCTGAAACACCCTTATATAGTTGGAATAACTGCTCAGAAGGGAAAAATTTCCTCAACCTTAACAGAACCAACAGTTTTTTTTAGTCGACTTTAGAATCAGTTGTTTTCAAGATAATTTGTTTTCTGATGTTTAGACCAAGAATGCTTATGTTATTCACAGGTCAGACGGGAGAGCCATCGAAGAAGATAGGAAAGTTTCGAGGTGTTTTTCAGAAGGAGATGTGAAGACGATGAGTTTTTAATGCTGAATTTTAAAACGTTGCTGTGACTCCATCCGGAAAAACCATCTAGATCTGCAAGAAAAGAATCGGAAATTTGAAGACAAGAGGTTATTCTAGAAGTCAGTGAGGGAGCAGATTTGAAATGAGTGGATGAATGAAGAGTTGATTCGTCGGAATAAAAATGAATAGAGTTTGTAGTGGAGTTGAGGAGGCCGCTGATGAAAGGAAGAAATTAAGTAAGAGAAAATTGAACCATGAATGTCGTCACAATTAAAGGAGAAAGAAGAGATCGCTCCATCAAAAAGTACTGATATGGTGCGATTTGAGAGAAAACCTGACATGAGCAAGCAAAGGGAAGGTGGAAACCAAAGTAACGGAGCCAGAGATGAGTGATTCAGGATATCCCCGCTCAAAAGCCTGGGATATGTCAAAAGCCACCACATAGGCTTCTCCATAGACGCAAAGAGCAGAAGACCATAAATCAGTAAGATAGAAAATAATGTCACCAGCAGACCTCTAAAGTAGAAAGCTATGCTGGAGATTTGTAAGAGGGAAATGAGTTTCCAAATTATCCAGGAATTGAGAGTTAAAAATAGTTTCAAATAGTTTAGATAGAATATAAGTGAAAGCTGTAGGACGATGGTTAGAGGTTCAGAGCGGGTACTCTTCTTCGGAATCAATTGAAATTATGCACGCTTACAGCACTGAGGAAAAATATCAGAATTACCATTTGTTAAGCCATTTTATTATATTCATTTTATTTTATTTTATTATATTTATATTATTTTATTTATTTTATTTTATTAAATTTATAGTAATTACGTTAGTTTAAGTTTATCTTTTTTTGCTGCCAGATTTTGGGGATTCTAGCTATATAAAGGGTTTGTTAGTTATATATATATATATATATATATATTATATATATATATATATATATATATATATATATATATATATATATATATATATATATATATATATATATATATATATATATATATATTTTTTTTTTTTTTTTTTTTTTTTTTTTTTTTTTTTTTTTTTTTTTTTTTTTTTTATAAATTTAATTATTAATAAACATATAATATAATAATAATAATAATAATAATAATAATAATAATAATAATAATAATAATAATAATAATAATAATAATAATAATAATAGCAGTTGAAATATCCCTTCTAAATTTTCCAAAGTTTTTTTTCCTTATTGCTGACTGGTTTCGTCCGCAAACTTCGGACATGCTTGCTGACAAAACCAGTCAGAAAAAAAGAAGAAAAAATCTTTTGGAAAATTGGAATTGAAATTTCAACTGCTTTTAAAATAAAGCTTAAGAACTTCTATAATAATAATAATAATAATAAATAATAATAATAATAATAATAATAATAATAATAATAATAATAATAATAATAATAATAATAATAATAATAATAATAATAATAATAATAATAATAATAATAATAATAATAATAATAATAATAATAATAATAATAATAATAATAATAATAATAATATTTGAAAGTTTTTTTTTTTAAAGTATAATTAATTTCACACAATCTCAATTTTTTATGTCTAAAATATTTATGAAAGCAAAAACAGTACCTTAAATGAGCGAAATAAATACGATCCATTTTGAAATTTCGTTCATTTAGTGAATCATCTCTATCATCAAAATTAAATTCAAACTTACTCAAATGAATAGCAAAGTTCTTCTAATGCTTTACTACTTTAGTTTCTACTTCTCTTTACTCTGATAAAAAACAATTGGTTTTTTTTATACTAATTTTCAAAGTATGTGTTAATCGTAGGGTTTCAAAATCTAATTTCGATTTAAAATTGGTTTTTGAAAATATTTGTCAATTACATTAATTATTCACTTTTTAATTGTGAATATATATATACTATATATATATATATATATATATATATATATATATATATATATATATATATATATATATATATATATATATATATATATATATATATATATATATATATATATATATATATATATATATATATATTATTATTAACTGCTAGTGATGTTATAATTTCGAGGAATCGAACCCGGGCCCCAAAGATGGAAGTCCGTTGTGTTAACCACTGAGCTCAACTGATGGTGATTTTCTCTAATATGGAGGCGGACATTTTACATTACACTCAAAATTCTTTATTTCCTCTCTAGGAAGAACAATAATCAATTTTGTTTCTTACCCTTCTGACCACTTTCTTGAGTATGCGAAAAATGTAAACTACTTTGCTTACTTTCCTTCTCTCCCTCAGAATTTTCGACAGCACAATTACTGTATTACATTATGCTAAAACTGAACTCTTAGCTCAAATCTTTTCACTAATTTCACTCTTGTTGATTCCGGAGTTATTCCTTCCTTATCCACCCTTTTCCTCTCATTTTTGGATAACAATGCAATATTTTTTAAAAGATGCTTTTGCTTCTCTTTCCGAGGTTAACTTTAGGGTGGCATTTTTTCCTGACGGCATAAATTCATTGATCCTCAAAACTTTTGCTTCTGAGCACTTACACCCTTCCTTGGTTAACTATTTAAATTTTGTCTATTAACTTCAACAACCTTTCCTTCCTGCAGGATACGTGCTCTCAACCAGCCAGTGGCGAAGAAGAAGAATCCTTCTCTATCTTCTAACTAACTCTCTAACAATAGCTTACCTTCCGTTCATTCCTACTCTTTATAATCTGTCCCTAACCAAAGCCATAATTCGCCTCCCAGACCGCAGATCAAAGATCTAGGCAGCCACGTAGTGAGACAGCCACCATCTACCCTATTGCTCAATACTCCTCCGACAAAGCTTGTCTGGGAGCGAGGGCATAGGACCCGCACAAGAAATAACGCATCAGCCTTTTATTTTGAGAACAGAAGAAAGTTCGATTGAGCTAAATCAAAGTTTTAAAGAGGGTGTGAAAGTGCTTCCAGCCTAAATACAAGCAAAAGAGCCTTGATAGCCATTGCGGAATGTGTTGTGGCATTGTCATCATGAAACAAAATCCGACTGTGCAGCTTTCCTCAACGTTTTTTGACCAGTATTAGCTTCAGCTTTCATGATTTACTTTTATAAGAGTTGGTGGTAACAGTTTTCTGTCCTTCTAAAAAATTGTAGCTATATTCTTTTCAACGGACGTATATGCCTTGAATTTCACATATCTAGCTGTTCTTTTCGGTTGCCATAATTTTCGTCGAATTTTGCTCTCTGTGTCAAACTGGTAGAAATTTTTTATGGTGACTCTTGATATATCCAAGACTTTTGACCCTGAATAACAATCGTTTCTGCTCTCTATCTTCCATTGGGTTTCCTCCTAATTTAAACCAAAATTGATGCAAATGAAGACAATTTTTTTTCGAGCTCTGTGTCTCTGGTGAGGAAACTTTGTACCGCAAAAATGAACCGAGACGTAACACCAGAGGAATGTTACACGGAACAGGAAAAATATTTCAAGCAATTTTTGGAACAGCAATGGAGAGCGATGTGCATTATTTAAGAAGACAAGCTGAAGTTTTATTAGATAAAGACGAAGGATACAGCAGAACGAATATACAACTACGAGATCAATTAAGAGATACAGTTTCCTGTGTAAATAAACTGTTCGATCATATAGTAACTATTATCGAAGATAGGTTCAAGTTTTATCAGATAAAGACGAAAGATACAGCAGAACGATTATACAACTACGAGATCAATTAAAAGATACAGTATCCGGTGTAACTAAACTGATCCATTATATAATAACTATTATCGATAATATTAAGAGGTTAGAGAATAAAAAAATATTCTATAGAATACAATTTAATTATAAATGAGTTTCTTACCATGGTATGGACATATTTGCGTACCATTAGCCATATAAGATCACATGTATTTCTAATTATAGCAGAGACGAAAACTTTTCAAAAAACCTTTTAATGCGTAAAAAAAAGGAACTAGAAACTATTATTACTGAAACTAATTAAGAATTACAGTTGAATACCTTTGCTGACATACAAGTTGACTTTAATTAATGATTTTATAAAACTGACTTGGCCCTATTTAGATTTAGATCACGAATGTTCCTTAATTACTGTCTTTCCCTTAACTAATTTAACACTATAGAGATACATCCGTTTCAAAGGCATATAAACACAAACATTTAGCACTATAGAGATTCATCCGTTTCAAAGGCATATAAACACAAAAGAGAATCTTCGCGTTACATTTAACACAGGCGATCACGTGTACTTTATTAACAAGAATAAGTTCCGATATACACACATCGACACAGATCATCTTAAATTATGCATATCCGTAAATAAATTTCACGTATTTTCATTAACTAGACCTTTATTCACTTTTGATGTACCTGATTGTATTATAATCTTGTATACTGACATTTTTCAACGAGTTGCACAAATTAAGTGAATTCGAGAAACTCATTAAAAAATTCAATTGTCACAAAGCCAATTCACTCACATTTATTTATATCCATAGGTTCCGTGAAAAAGGGAATTTTGCATTGCGGGACTCTCCAACCGAAGGAAGTTCGCGTGAAAGACCAATACAATATTAAAACATAGATATACTGTTCGAACTAATTATTCCACACTTATTAATCCTATACACATAAACTATAATTCTACATTAAAGTTGAGTATCACTGATCAGAGAGACCTGAATTGGATCTCAATATTCAGAAACATATCATTAAGAAAGTACTAAACACAACAGAACATACGAAAATTACAGGAGGTATCTTGGAACACAGCATTTAATTATATTAATGACACATTAGATATTCACAAATAATCCCTAGATTATTTTCTATCCTCTTCATTAACCATAGGGTTATCCACTTGTCATTACCATCGTTGTAGAAGTTATTATATTTGTTTACATATTCCGAAAGTATAAAAACTTAAAAGTTTCCCTCTATGCTTTTAGGGTGACCTATAACAACACCAGTAAAAAAGAGTCAGAAAACATACCATATGATATATCTAGAAAAAAAATGTATATGTTAAAGAGTCAAAGATTATTATCAAGAGTGAGTAACCAATTAAGAGGCGTGTTAAAGCTGGGTAGAACACCAGTTAAAAAGAAAGATGATTATTTGTCCATGGATAATTTCGAAATTAACGAACGAGAATTGAGTCCTCAACAGAACACTACAGAATTGCAAACACCGATCGATGAGGCAATCATTAACAGTCATCATGCGGCTAGACAGTTTCAGGAAACTCCGGAAGCAGAACGCTAAAACGGTTAAAAGATAAAGAACTTAGGTAGAGTTATGACACATAATCTACAATATTTTTGATTTTTATGTTTTAAATTTTGATAGCAAATGGCATTTTATTATATATATATATATATATATATATATATATTATATATATATATATATATATATATATTATATATATATATATATATATATATATATATATATATATATATATATATATATATATATATATATATATATATATATATATATATATATATATATATATATATATATATATATATATATATATATATATATATATATATATATATATATATATATATATATATATATATATATATATATATATATATATATATATATATATATATATATATATATATATATATATATATATATATATATATATATATATATATATATATATATATATATATATATATATATATATATATATATATATATATATATATATATATATATATATATATATATATATATATATATATATATATATATATATATATATATATATATATATATATATATATATATATATATATATATATATATATATATATATATATATATATATATATATATATATATATATATATATATATATATATATATATATATTTTTCACCTTACCCCAGGTAGGACTTTCGTCCTGTCAGTAGGATCTTCCGAGGAAGATCCTTGGGTTTCTTGGGCCCACGGCGGATACCGCTGGCTGGGCCACGCCTATCGCGGAGATATATATATATATATATATATATATATATATATATATATATATATATATATATATATATATATATATATATATATATATATATATATATATATATATATATATATATATATATATATATATATATATATATATATATATATATATATTATATATATATATATATATATATATATATATATATATATATATATATATATATATATATATATATATATATATATATATATATATATATATATATATATATATATATATATATATATATATATATATATATATATATATATATATATATATATATATATATATATATATATATATATATATATATATATATATATATATATATATATATATATATATATATATATATATATATATATATATATATATATATATATATATATATATATATATATATATATATATATATATATATATATATATATATATATATATATATATATATATATATATATATATATATATATATATATATATATATATATATATATATATATATATATATATATATATATATATATATATATATATATATATATATATATATATATATATATATATATATATATATATATATATATATATATATATATATATATATATATATATATATATATATATATATATATATATATATATATATATATATATATATATATATATATATATATATATATATATTATATATATATATATATATATATATATATATATATATATATATATATATATATATATATATATATATATATATATATATATATATATATATATATATATATATATATATATATATATATATATATATATATATATATATATATATATATATATATATATATATATATATATATATATATATATATATATATATATATATATATATATATATATATATATATATATATATATATATATATATATATATATATATATATATATATATATATATATATATATATATATATATATATATATATATATATATATATATATATATATATATATATACGCATAAATATATTTATGATTCTATGATTATTTTGTTATTAAGGCATATACAATGTATTTTATTTAAATGATTATCTTATTTTAAAATATTAATCTTGCATTATGTGTAATATTTATTTTGAATCTTTTATGTAAATCTTTGATCTACCTTACGATCGATATTTTCTGTAATGTGTTGATTTTATGTTGACTGTTTTTTGTTTTTGAGTTTTATTAAATTTTATTTGTTGTATTTTTTTTGTTGATAATAACAAATCTCACTATAAACATGTAACTGATAGTTTATGCAGGAATATTTTATGATTTCATTTATTTTAGCTTTTATTTGGTTGTTTATTAGTATTGTCGTTTTATTTCTTGACGAAGATATTTATTTCACTTCAGTGGTTTTTAACTTTAAACAGGGGTGGGTTCTTTCACTTTGTTTTTCCAAATAAGAGATTGCAACTGCCAATGCCAGTTACAATAAGTCAATAAAGCTGATTTTCGTTTGATATTTATTAGTAATGTCATTTGTCAATTTTTTCAATCTCATATCATTAGAGTTCATTTTTCACTCTCTTTTTGTTTAATAGAGAATCCGTTTGATCTTTAGCAACAGAGTCCATTTCTTAATCTCCTTTTCATTAATAAAGAGACCATAAAAGCATATAGGATGGAAAGAACCATTTATCTATCTATGAAATCCAATTTTCGAAATGGTAATTTTATGAGTAACTATTTTTTATTGTAAAATTTATTGAAACTCCATTTTCGGCAGAATCTGTAGAGTATTAGTTTACATATATTGTTGTATCATTCAGCATATAGCCCTCTCTGTAGCTGTATCTGACATCCATTCAAAATATGGATTACTGAATCTGGCCAATCCAGTTCTTGCCCATTCGGCATTTATCCGATGCATTTTTCCCTTCGATGTGTTTCCTAAACTAGTTGGTTCTTAGTGCTTGATCTTGTGCTGCTATTATAGTTCTTTCATCACTGTCTCTTAATCATCCCTTTATGAATACTTCATTTGATCTCTAATTATCTTTAAATATTTCATTTAGTATTTGCTTGTGATGTTTTGCAAAAGTATGGCTTTTCCACTGTTTTATGTTCTCATGGTCTCTCCGTTCTTTATATCTCTCTTTGATATCTTTTATACTCTTCTTTAGGGTTTCTTCATTCCTTCCTTCATCTTGTCTATATTGCTATTTCGTAGGTAGTCATCTGATTTTTTTTGTTATTGATATTGAGATAGGTTTCGTTCTCTTATAACACTGTACCCATTTGAAGAATTTGTCTTGCTTCTTTTCCAAGTATCTTTTTATATCTATTTCAGATTTATAAATTGTATCTATCAATGGTGCTCCCATTCCTCCTTTCTCTCTAGCTGCATGGATTCTCGCTACGCACTAATTTTTGTATATCAATTTATGGGCGTGTTTCATTTTACTTGTCATTACATCAAAGTTATTTAAGTCTTCTTGCATCCAGTCTATTGCTCCTAAACTATATAATCCCACCTGTATAGCGAGGGTCTTAATGACTTGTATTTTATTCTTTGGTTTTAGCCCTGTTTTTAATATTAATTTTAATCGTCGTCTATATTCTTTTTTTAACTTTCTTTTCATTATTAAATTTTCTATTTTTTCTGATTCCTTAATTCCAAGATACTTGTAAGTTCGTTCTTATTCTAATTCTTTTATCTCATCTCCATTAATTATTATATTCTCTGTTTCTGTTCTTATACCTTTCTTTATCATGAGGAAAGCACACTTATCTAATTCGAAATACATAGATATCATTTGAAAATTCTTTCACAGTTTTTTTTTGTTTTATGGTTTCTTCTTTGTTGGGGGCATAAAATTTTAAGTTATTCATATGATTTTTTGACTGTTTTCATTTCTCGGGTAAACTCTATATCCGTTTCCTAATTCATTTCTTAAAACACCAAGGGGGTTTATAGCGATAACAAAAATCAGTGGGGAGATAGAGGCCCTTTAAAATATTGTCCTTTTTATTTTGATGTTATTTATTATAATTAACCCCTTTTTTATGATGTAAGTTAATGTTCACCTCCAACTTCTCATTGAATTTTCTAAAAATCTTTGAATCTCTAGGGTGATTTTATGTATTTTTAAGGTTTCAGTAATCCAGCTATGGGGTACACTCTCGTATGCCTTTCTGTAATCTATCCAAGCCATGCTAAGGTTTTTTGAGCTTTCCTACTATTTTCCATTATCATTTTATTTATTAGTAATTATTCTTTTGTCCCGCAACTGATTTAACAACATCCTTTTTGTTCTTCACTTATGATATTGTACCTTTGCTTAAATTGTATATTTTCTGTTAGTACATTTGTGAGTATTTTGTATATGGTTGTTAGGCAAGTGATGGTTGTGTACTTTTCGTAGTTCTGTGTTTCTTCCCTTTTCGGGATCAGTACTGTCTTTCCTTTTGTTATCCATTGTGCTATTACTTCTACTCCATTCACAATCCTATTATAACCTTCAGTAAGTGGTTCTATCACTACTGTTATCTTCTTATATATATATATATATATATATATATATATATATATATATATATATATATATATATATATATATATATATATATATATATATATTATATATATATATTATATATATTTATATATAGGGTATGTGCCTAGCTATCGTAGGACTTTTCTTGCATTCACTGTAGATGAATCTTAAAGTGACTTTAAAGCAAACAGTAAAAAAAAAAAAATAAAAAAAAATAATAATGAAATAAATAATAATAATAATAATAATAATAATAATAATAATAATATAATAATAATAATATAATTTAAAGGGTGCTTATACTTACATGTATACATGGATATATGTAAGCTACTGAATGTTTTACATTTCAGGTAAAATCATTTTATTTTTCTATTTTCAGAGACACGGGTTTTTATCATAGTTCTATTTATATTACATTTAAATTATATTTTTGAGTAGAATTTGAAGTATTACAAAGTATTTTGAATTTATTTTCTAAGAATAATTGACTCCGAATTTTCTATTGAATTATAATTGAAAATTATAAGAAAAACAAGGATGTCATGTGACTATAATTACATTTGATAGAATTCTCTGATAAATATAAATATCATTATACAGGAGTGAGATGCTATAAATACATATAAATCAAAGAGCATCTCACTCTTTGATTTATATGTATTTTATTTAGAAAATAATAAGTAAATTCAATTTATGCAGAGTATTTCTTTTCCCTCGTATTGATTTTTGATTTATTTGTAAACTGATTAAACTGATACTAGTTAAGATACGCACGTGTAAGTAATCATTATTAACGATACGAAACTGACACATTCGGCATCTAGATCATTAAGAAACATTCCCGTATACACAGACGGCTGAAATTAGAACCAGAGTTATGTTTATTCTTCAATAATCTGTGCGTGTCTACAACCGATAGAGATTTGTATTTGTGTGAGTGAATTATATTCAGTGCATAGCGTATATATATTATATATATATATATATATATATATATATATATATATATATATATATATATATATATATATTCTTTCCATTCTCTAGAATCTCTTGATGTCTCAACTGCCGTTTAACATTCTACTAAAACTGGATTCTTTGCTTAAAGTTTTGCTTCTAATTTAATCTTTCATGATACCAAAGCTATTCCTCCTCCTTTAAGCTCCTCCAAGTCATTTATACCTAAGACTGTAATTTCTTCTAAAGACGTCATTTCTACTCTCTCTTTCTCTCTCTCTCTTAGCTTTTCACTATGAATAATATTTCTGTTAATATTCTTCCTGCTGTCCCCAAACTTGTGCTTCTGAGCTTGCATCCTGCCTTTAGTAAGCTATTTCGTCTGGCTCTTTACTTCGATCTTCCCTTCTTGCTGAAAACGTTCGCTCATTCTGACTGGGCCGAAGAAGGGAAAACCTTCTCAAACCTCTAAATATAGTTCTATTTCTCTAACCTTCAATCTTTCTAAATTTTCGAATCTATCCTTTATAGCAGCGGTTCCCAACCTTTTTTTCCTTGCGTACCCCTTCATAATGTTCCGTACCCCTTCGTACACACACAAATCCAATATATATATATATATATATATATATATATATATATATATATAATATATATATATATATATATATATATATATATAATATATATATATATATATATTATATAAGAACAATAATTTAATTTCGTAATTTGATATTCTGTAATCTATATTCTATTAATTTTTTCCTTTTACATTCTTTTTTAATTAATCCATATATTTTTTTTGAGTACCCCCAATCGATAGCAGGCGTACCCCCAGGGGTACGCGTACCCCAGGTTGGGAACCACTGCAGAGTATATGGAATATTTGGAAACGCCTCAATTCTTCTAATCTTATCTCTATTCGCCAGCAAGGTTTTCGTAAAGAAGGATCTACTGGTGATATTTTCCTTTTCTTTTACTCTTGGTCCTCCTCTCTTTGGTGTTTCGGTTAATCTTTCGCTGTGGAGATAGAATATCGAAAGCATTCTATAGAAAAATCTGTCACAAAGCTTTGATTTCCGAACTTCCATCTTTCGGAATCTATTCTTGTCTCCGATTTCTTTTCTGGTCGTTCTATAGCAGCTGTTGTAGACGGTCATCGTTCTTCCTTTATATCCATAAATTGTGGCGTTCCTCAGGGATCTGTCCTATCCTCAACACTTTTTCTACCTTTCATTAATGACCTTTTCTCTATTATTTCATCACCTATCCACACCAATGCTGATGATTCCACCTTTCATTACTCCTTCCACTTTTTGACTATAAAAAATAAAAGAAGGGAATTGCTAAATGAAACAATTTTGAACTTGTTAAGTATTGATTTTTCAAAATATTTTCAACAATCTTCAATAAATTTAAAATTTAGTTCATTGTTCATTTATTGATGGAAATTATTCTATATTTTTTAAAATAAAATACAAAATGTGAACAGTGAAATTATTTAGAGTTATAGCGTAAGAGTAATAATGATAAGTTTAAATAAAACTAATATTACATTTCTTTAAATATTTTATTTCACACACGAATAAACAAACTTGCCAAAAGGAAAAAAAATATTTAAAACCAAATTTTGAAAATTCCGAGATTCAATTTTCAACTTACATTAATTAAATTTCACATACATATTAAAATTTTATTTCAGTTAAGATTGTTCTTATTTAACTCTTGACTATTTGCAAAAAAATCTTAAATATATTTCCTAGTGCAGTTTTTTCTTACATTAATTAGTGACTCTCGGGCTTAATGAGTGCTCAAAATACAACAGTTACAAATATAATTAAGTAAGAGTAAACTAATATTATTATTATTATTATTATCATTATTATTATTATGATATCTTCTCTGGTGGCTAGAGTTGGGTGATTTTCTAGATGAAGGATAAGATTAAAAAACAACATGTCACGATTCACGGCTTTTGAAGGTGTCAAATCAACACTGCAAGGTGTTCAGAATGAAAATATTAGAAGAGAGGGGAAGAAGCAAAGTTAAAGTTGATTTTATTATTATTATTATTTTATTTTTTTTGCAAAATGACAGAAAGGGAGTGAGGAAGATGGACCTGGAAGTAGTTTATTGCATTTTTAATGGAGAAAAGGTATCATCTCTGCGGTGAATATCACGAAAACAATCAGAGCTTAACCTTGGTTTGCTATGCACTCTGCACATTCCGTGGGATCACTACAGCTAAAATAATAAATAATCCACTGGAAATCAAAGGTGTGTAACAGCAACTCCGGCTAGTTTATGGCACCGAAATGCCATAAACTTTTCCCAGCAAAATATCTTTTACAGAAGGATGGAGCAGATAGGAAAGGATGCAGTAGTATGACGATGAGTAGAGGAACCCCAGAGGTAGAATGAGTTTAACAGTGAAAGGAGAAAGATTAATAATGAACACAAGGTAAAGTATGTTGGGTTCATCTCCGAGGTGATCAGGGATACGATTTTGGAGCTATAGACTTTGTTCAGTTATTTGGTATTGAGAAATAAAGCAAGTATACTAACTTGTTATAATTATTATCACTACAAAACATTGATTATAATTTATAATATTGTGATTCTAAACATTTACTCTTCTCCATAAAATATTTTTGAGAAATAATTCCGTGCTTTTTCTTTCTTCTCTTCTGACCAAGCAATTTTGACGTTGCTGTGACCTTTTTCCATACCTGAATGAAGGGTGATGTTCAAAATATTTTTAATATTATTATTAATATTATTATTATTAAATTTAGTTACTTTTCCAAAATTTACTACTAATAATGATAATTATTATTATTATTATTATTATTATGAAAAAGTAGATTTTGATTACCTTTAAAAGCTGATTGAGGAATTACATAAACTGGTGTCCATTTTTTCTGTTCTTGAATCTTTAATGTCTTTTTCAAGGATTGTGATGTCAAATCGACGATGAAAATCACAAGTTCCACCACCGACAAGATTGACAGTCCCATAAAAAGACCTAAATTCCCTCCCAGGTTCGAGATCAATGTATCAAACTGTTTAATTAAAATAATAATAATAATAATAATAATAATAATAATAATAATAATAATAATAATAATAATAATAATAATAATAATAATAATAATTTTTCCTTTTGAAACTGAAACAGTGATTTACAAGCGTAAGCCTTTTATAAAGTTAATATGAAACTTTTTCATATAAGTGTCATGATCAAATTGCCAAACCAAATTTCTTTAAACCCTTGACGTTCCTTTGTCTACCTTCCCTTTCCTAGAATCTTTCATTAACTGAAAGAATTCATAAAGTTCAAAAGAATTGCATTATTTCTTTGTTTTATTTTTTTCGTTGTAGGTATAATATATGAGGGAATGAATCATTTATATCTAATATGTTTGTTTTAAATTTCAAACCCGATTCCTAATTTATAGAAAAATGTAACAATATTTACAGTGTGTTAATGAAAACACAATTACAATTGAATATACATTGAGGTTCGTTAATCTTTTGATAAATATTCAAATAAAATAGTCATTTTGACATTAACATAAAACTCAAGACATAAAAATATGAATCAGTCCGTCATCCACACATCTAAATTTAAAATTTGAAGCATCGCTAAAAAGAAGATATTGCTTTGATCATGAAAGCTACTTGTGATTATCAGTACCATTGATGTGCTATATATATATAGGGTGATTCAAAATTATGGTAAAAATTTTTGGTAACTGATAAGACATGCAAAAATAAAGGTAAAAGTTTCTATAAAGGTATGACGTAATGTGCTTAGTTTTCCGTCTGACTGTCTGTATGTGTTTGTTACTAAATATTTTGTATCGTATCTACGAAACCAAGTAAGTTACAAACTCTAAATTTGGGATTGTTGACCAAAAGCTCGAACATAAGTAGATGATCATTTAAAATTTCTGCCCAAATGTTTACTGAAAACTGATGTTGTTAACGATTCTGTTTGATGGCATGAGGATTCTCGTCTTCCTAAATGTGTTCGTTATGAACGATAACGATAGCTGTTCTTGTAAAGTGAGCCTCGTTGGTAAATAAAACCTTCGATAAAAAGTTTGGCTCAATACATTTGTCCAAAAACCATTGACAAATAACAACACGAGGATCATAGTCACGTGGCAATAGAGTATGCACCTGTTGTACGTGGTACGGGTGTAACTGTTGCTCGTGCAGTAACCTCCAAATACTAGGTTGGTTCGAATTAAACTGTAGTGATAGTTCTTGCGTGCTCTTTTTAGGATGCTCAGATATTTCATTAAGAACTAATTCTTCAAAATCAACACTCCTAATAGATCGGGGTCTGCCTGCATTAGTGTGCTCTTTGGACTGCAAATAACCTGTTTAAGACAGGCGTTGATGAATAGTGGCAAAAAAACCTTGCGTTTGGACAAATTCGGTTGGGATATTTCTCTTGGTACAAACGTCTTGCTGAAGAACTATTGCAGCGTCCTATCCCATACATTAAATGCATTTTAGCTTGTTCAGAGTATAAATACACGTGGTAATTACGTTCCATATTCAATAACGAAATAAACACGTAAGAGAAACACACTGTCAATGAGTTACAAAGTAATGCGTAACACAAACAGACAGTGCATTTATACGGTAGTTGTTTTTTTTGGTTAGCAATCCCAAATTTAGAGTTGGCAATTTACTTGGTATCGTAGATACAAAATATTTGGTAGCAAACACATACAGACAACCAGACGGAAAACTAACCCCACAACGTCATACTTTTATAGGAACTTTTACCTTTATTTTTGTCTGTTTTATCAGTTACCAAAAATTTTTATCATAATTTTGAATCATCCTGTATATATATATATATATATATATATATATATATATATATATATATATATATATATATATATAATATATATATATATATATATATATATATATATATATATATATTATATATATATTAAAATTATTTGCTGAATAAAATGATTATTCTTAACTAAGGATTAATTACTTACACTATAAGAAGGACTTTCTTTGATTAATTCATACATGAGATTTTGAGGATACACATGAAATCTAACTGTACTGTCGGTAGACCTGAAAGAATGAAAAACAGAAGTAATACTTTAGATTGCAAAACACTAAAGCACAATCTCAGAAAAAAAAAAAAATAAAGAAATCTAATCATATTCATAATAACGAATGTTGAATTTATATGCATGTCTTTGTTAAGGTTTTGATAAACACAATCACAGACATAAATAAAAATCTCAAACGTTGAAAAACAAGGAAAAAGTAAGACAAGGGTCTTAAAACTTGAAAATTATAAGTTTGTTAAACTTTCTTGATTTCCTCTTCTGCAGACATTACAAATGGTTTGAAACTCGAAAACAGAAACATTTCAAATGGGATTCCGTAGAGAAAGATTGTATTTAACCTTTTTTTTAAAACTTTGACCCTTCCTCTGTTTGATATGGTTGGTTTCTTTCTGTGAGTGTGTGATTGTGTGCGTGTGCCATAACATATAATAAAATGATTTTTAAATGTAAAATTTGCAGATAGAAGAAAGAAAACTACGTTTACAGCTAACCTCTCTGGTAAATAGTTTCATCTGGAGTAAAATCTACACTTTGATGCAAAACTTTAAAATTAAAAAAACATACACTGTAAAAGCAAACCTTTCTAATTCCTTTCAATAGAAAGGAAATAGAAAAGTTTAGTGCAATTTATAATATTTCTCTATTTCTTAGAGAATAATTATAAAGGCTATTCAGAATTTGGAAGACACTAGAGCGAAAATAAAGAGGAATTAGAGAGGTGTTTATGGTTTTCGTCCATTTCCTTCCCTAATGCCGCTCTATCAAAATATTTTCTCGACATTATATGCCGCACATATGCTTTTCAAAATTATTATTGAGTGACAACGATTTGATTTTAAAATCTCTTTTTCTTTGAACACACATACATACACACTCACATGCACACAAACAAAGCACACACACTTCTATATATATATATATATATATATATATATATATATATATATATATATATATATATATATATATATATATATATATATATATATATATATATATATATATATATATATATATATATATATATATATATATATATATATATATATATATATATATATATATATATATATATATATATATATATATATATATATATATATATATATATATATATATATATATATATATATATATATATATATATATATATATATATATATATATATATATATATATATATATATATATATATATATATATATATATATATATATATATATATATATATCTTCTGGAGCATGGACAAAGATCAGAGACCTACTTATTTTAACTAGAGTTGGAGGAATTTCAAAATCAAAATCCAATTAAAGGCCGACATGTACCTATGCACAGTGTTTAAAAGTGTTCAAGTGAAAACAAGTAAGAAAAATAGAACCTATTCTCAAAGCATCGACAGGGAAAATAGTCAACAGTTAATTAAATGGTCGACTCTTTTGAAAAAATCTGACTGCCATTTTCCTCTTCAATTTAAATGTGTTGGACAATTTGGCCGTATGTGAAAAAAAAAAAAAAAAAAAAATTCGACCATTTGACCAATATCGTTTTTTTTTTTTTTTTTTTTTTTTAGTTTTCATCGATTATATCTATTATTATTATTATTATTATTATTATTATTATTATTATTATTATTATTATTATTATTATTATTATTATTATTATTATTATTATTATTATTATTATTATTATTATTATTATTATTATTATTATTATTATTATTATTATTATTATATTATTATTATTATTATTATTATTATTATTATTATTATTATTATTATTATTATTATTATTATTATTATTATTATTTTTATTATTATCTTTATTCTTTCTTCTTCTTCTTCTTTCTTATTATTATTATTTTTATATTTTTTATTATTATAATATAAATATTAATATTATTAAATTGGTAAATACATGGCACACGAATATTTGTCTACGGGAGGTTCGGGCACACGCACCCCTCGACCCGTGAGTGGTGGTGATGATGAGTGAAAAACCTTCAGTACTTTAGCAAAATCAACGTTTTTATGTGAAACTAATGCGTACTTTCGGAAATATCAAATGTAGTATAGGGCTCTCTCTCATATATATATATATATATATATATATATATATATATATATATATATATATATATATATATATATATATATATATATATATATATATATATATATATATATATATATATATATATATATATATATATTATATATATATATATATATATATATATATATATATATATATATATATATATATATATATATATATATATATATATATATATATATATATATATATATATATAATATATATATATATATATATATATATTATTATATATATTATATATATATTATATATATATATATATATATATATATATATATATATATATATATATATATATATATATATATATATATATATATATATATATATATATATATATATATATTAAAAACAAAATATAATTAAAATTTAAAATATTAATATATATATATATATATATATATATATATATATATATATATATATATATATATATATATATATATATATATATATATATATATATATATATATATATATATATATATATATATATATATATATATATATATATATATATATATATATATATATATATATATATATATATATATATATATATATATATATATATATATATATATATATATATATATATATATATATATATATATATATATATATATATATATATATATATATATATATATATATATATATATATATATATATATATATATATATATTATATATATATATATATATATATATATATATATATATATATATATATATATATATATATATATATATATATATATATATATATATATATATATATATATATATATATATATATATATATATATATATATATATATATATATATATATATATATATATATATATATATATATATATATATATATATATATATATATATATATATATATATATATATATATATATATATATATATATATATATATATATATATATATATAAATATATATACATATAATTAATATAAATATGATAATTAAATAAATTTAAACAGTTGAAAAATCAATTTACTCATATATAAAAGAATATTTTTAAAAAAAATAACTGGTTCTTCTCCATGGCGTAGTGGATATATTTCTCAAAATATCAACAAAAATGTCAACGGTTCGAATACTCTTCAGATGATTTATAACGTCTGAGGTTAGTGTATTAAATTTGTTAGGGATAGTTGTTGTAGCAAATAAAAAGATAGTCACGTGATATTTTGGTAAACATGTGCAGCGTTCCCATATGTGTAACTAAATTTTTACTTTTATTCGAATAAAATAAAAAAGCATTTGGATGATTTTATATTTATTCTAATTCCTTTCTATGTAGAGAGGCAAAAGACGAGTTTTTTCCTCTCTATTAGAAAGGAATTAGAAAAAGTTTGTTTGTGCAGCGTACCTAAAAATGTAATTAATAACTTAAATTAATTAACGAATAAGAAGCAATATAAATAATAAAATTAAAAGGTAAGATTTAAAAATGAATTTTATCCTTTTAACATTTTTACACTGATAAAATTGACATCTATGAATATATTTTTCTCAACATAAAGCAAACTACTTTAATTCTATTAGTTGAATTATTCCATTAGATTAATAATATTTCAGTTGCTTATTAAAGGAAAAAAAAATGTATATATATATAAATTTCATTTTAGAACAGAATATTTCGAAACTTTTTACGCAATTCAGAATTTTAAAAAAATGTATAATTATATATATATATATATATATATATATATATATATATATATATATATTATATATATATATATATATATATATATATATATATATATATATATATATATATATATATATATATATATATATATATATTAAAAAGCCCTCAAATTTGATAATAAAATTGTAAAATAAATCATTGAACATTTTCTTTAAACCTAATCTCTATTTTCTGTCTCTATATATATATATATATATATATATATATATATATATATATATATATATATATATATATATATATATATATATATATATATATATATATATATATATATATATATATATATATATATATATATATATATATATATATATATATATATATATATATATATATATATATATATATATATATATATATATATATATATATATATATATATATATATATATATATATATATTATCACCTCTGGTGGGCAAAGGCCAGAGGCCTACTCAACTTCCACCAGAATTAGGGGGAAAGACGGAAGCCTGGTCAAATTAAAGGCCGACGTGACCTGATACACGACGTTTGAAGGTGTGTAAGTCATAGGAAGTTGGAAAAATAGAAGAAGGGAGTGTGTTCCAGACTTTACCAGTAGAGTACATGTAGGACAGAGCATAGCTGTTAAGTCTGGAGTCAGAATGTTGGGCAGAGAAAGGATGAGACTGTGTAGAAAGTCGAGTCGCACGAGCCCTTCTCAGTGGAGGAGGTATGGGACGAGAGAGTTCAGAAGAGCAGTGTCCATTGTAATAGCGATAGTATAGAGAGAGTGACGCAACAATTCGACGGGCAGAAAGAGATTGAAGAGAGTTAATAAGAGCAGGAGAGTTGATGAGACGAAATGCCCCAGACTCCACCTTCTATAGGAGAGCTGTATGTGTAGAACCACCCCAGATGTGCGAAGCATGCTCCATACAGGGGCGAACAACATCCCTATACAGAGCAAGCAACTGGGGTGGAGTGAAGAAATACTGAAGACGCCTTAGAACACCTAACCTCTTAGAAGCTTGTTTAGAAAGAGAGGTAATGTGATCTTTCCAAGAAAGATCACGAGAAAAAGAAACACCGAGAATATTAAGAACAGATGAAGGTCTGAGTTGAGTGTTTTCGAAGAAAATATCATAGTTGTGTGGAAGATTGTGTCGAGTAGAGAGATGGAGGAATTGAGTTTTGGTGGCATTGAAAACAAACATGTTCTTTCTTCCCCATTTAGAAATACGAGATAGATCAGAGGTCAGCTGCTCCAATGCAACCCTCCTTGCGTCTAGTAACTGTTGTTGATAGGGGTGCCTTTCAAATTGAAAAGAGTAATGAAGGGTGGAGTCATCAGCATAGGAGTGGATAGGAGATAAAGTAACAGAGAATAGGTCATTAATGAAAAGTAGAAAAAGTGATGGGGATAGAACAGATCCTTGAGGAACACCACTATTAATAGATTTATAGGATGAACGGTGGCCGTCTACAACTGCTGCTATAGAACGACCGGAAAGGAAATTAGAGAGAAGTTCACAGAGGGAAGGATAGATTCCGAAAGAGGGAAGTTTGGATATCAAAGATTTGTGCCAGACTCTATCGAAAGCTTTCGATATGTCTAGCTCAACAGCAAAAGATTCACCGAAATGCCGAAGAGCGGAGGACCAAGAGTCAGAGAGAAGGGAAAGGAGATAACCAGTAGAGCTTTTCTTACGAAAGCCATACTGGCGATCAGAGATAAGATTAGAAGAATTGAGATGTTTCCAAATCTTCCTGTTAAGGATAGATTCAAAAACTTTAGAAAGAACAGAGGTTAAGGAAATGGGACGATAGTTAGAGGGTTGAGAGGGGTCCCCCTTCTTCGGCACAGGCTGAATGAGCGCACGTTTTCAGCAAGAAGGGAAGGTTGAAGTAGAAAGACATAGACGAAAAAGTTTACCAAGGCAAGGTGCAAGCTCGGAAGCACAAGTTTTGAGAACCACAGGAGGGATACCGTCAGAACCGTACGCCTTCTTAGTGTTAAGCTCAGAGAGAGCTTAATTATATACTATATATATATATATATATATATATATATATATATATATATATATATATATATATATATATATATATATATATATATATATATATATATATATATATATTTATAATTAACTGGAAAAAATTTATATTTTGTCTTTAGTACTAGCAGTCCTTACCCAGAACAGACATCATCTCCGGTATTCCCTTTCTTGATGTTTTGAATAATCTTGAAATAATTGATGTCTATTTGGCTTGATGATATCATTACTTCATACTCGTCCTCACTGAAGACAAAATATATTTAATTATGTCAAAAAATATTCAAAAAAATTTATGATTTTAATTGCGAAAGATCCTCAAAGAGGATTTTTTTATTTTGTTTTGTTCTTTGGCATAACAAGATATACGGTATCAGATTTTTAAATCTTCCAATGTTATTATTATTTCTTAATTTGTAACTGAGTATTTTACTTGAAATATAATGAAAAGAGGAAACAACATGTATATATATATATATATATATATATATATATATATATATATATATATATATATATATATATATATATATATATATATATATATATATATATATATATATATATATATATATATATATATATATATATATATATATATATATATATATATATAGTATATATATATATATATATATATATATATATATATATATATATATATATATATATATATATATATATATATATATATATATATATATATATATATATATATATATATATATATATATATATATATATATATATATATATATATATATATATATATATATATATATATATATATATATATATATATATATATATATATATATATATATATATATATATATATATATATATATATATATATATATATATATATATATATATATATATATATATATATATAGCAATTTTTAAAAACACTTTATTCGAAAAGATAAACTTTTAAGATAACAGATTTAAAAATCAGAGCTTACGTTACGGCTTGTTAACCTCAAGCCCTATTCAGAACTGAAAAGACAATATAAAAAGTTGAAAGAGGAAAGGTGACATTAGGAAATGTACGATAAAAAAAAATTAAGTAACAACAATAACAATAATAATAACAAAAATAATTATAATAATAATAATTTAAAAAATAAAAATAATAATTCCCGGAAATGACTTGTGAATGGTCCTTCTAATTTGATTGATCGTGTTGTCGTCTAGAGAAAAAAAAACCCTCGGAAGTGTTAAAATTCTTAGTGTTGGAAATGAAAAAAAAAATTCAATGAGTTGGTTGAGTAATTTCATTTTTTCATTTCCACCACTAAGAATTTAAACACTTCCGAGGGTTTCTTTTCTCTATATGACAACACAATCAATCAATCAATCATATATATATATATATATATATATATATATATATATATATATATATATATATATATATATATATATATATATATATATATATATATATATATATATATATATATATATATATATATATATATATATATATATATATATATATATATATATATATATATATATATATATATATATATATATATATATATATATATATATATATATATATATATATATATATATATATATATATATATATATATATATCACGATGGCTCACGGGCAGAGCCCTGTTCAAGGAAGGGGTATTAAAGCAATAAAAGAATTTAAAACTCTATAATTCTCACCTTACTTAAATTACGTAGGTGAGCACAAACGTGGGCTTTAAAGTAATTGAGATTAAATTTGGCAGGAAATACAGATGGAAGTGAATTCTACAAAACAGAGTGTACTGGAATAAAGAAGACTCCACAGGGAACAAGACTAGAATTTCCTATGTATACACAAAATTTATATGCAGATAATGCTCCCCAAGTGTTACGAGGACGCCGTAAAGGTGGAGGTGTATGAACAGAGAACTCCCCCAAACATATTCCGCTATAGTACTTATTGAAAAGGGATAAGGAACCAATGTCACTTCGCAAAGATAAATGGTCAAGTGTTTTAGAAAGAGTGGAACAGTTTAAATGTCTTTTAGCCTTTGACTTAACCCTATCAAAAAGACTGGTGAATCCTGAGTCAAAACATACAGGAGAGTAGTACTCCATACAAGGGCGGATGAGGCCCTTGTTTAATTTGAGTAGCTGAGAAGAAGGAAAAAATTCTCACAGTCTAAACAAAACTCCCAGCTTCTTTGAGGCAGCCCTAGAAACCATTGTGATGTGAGATTTCCAAGATATTTTTTTTGTCTATGTGTAGGTCGAGGATGTTTATGTTATCCACAGGAAAGACGGGAAAACCTTCAAGAGAAATAGAAAAATTAGAAGTTATAGAGGTTGATATTTTAAAAGAGTTGATTTTCGCAAGGTTGTGACGACCCCACTGTGAAATTGTATCCAGATAAGCAAAAATGAAATCGGGAAGATAAAGACAAGAGAAAACTCTAGATACAAAGGAGCGAGCAGATTTGAAATGGGTAGAAGAATAGAGGGTTTAGTCATCTGTATATGCAAGGATAGTGGTAGATAAGCAGCTGAGAAGATCATTAATGAAGAGTTGGAATAGAGTAGGAGAAACGTCACTACTGACAGTAAAGGAAGAAGAAGTCTCCCCATCAACAACAGCCGTAATATTACGATTAGAAAGAAAGCTAAAAAAAAATAAGGAGTGTGAAGGAGGAAACTCAAAATGAGGGAGCTTGAAAAGCAATGACGCATGCCATTCCAGGTCTAATGCCTTATATATGTCAAGAAATACCACACAATTGTCTTCATGGTCATTTTGGACAAAAGACAATAAATTTGTGAGATAGGAAATTATATAGATTCCAAAAGATCCAAGAAATGAGAGTTGAGAAATGTTTTAAAGGCAGTAGACAGAATACAAGTGAGAGCTATAAGCCGATTGTTAGAAGGATCAGAGCGGCTACCTTCTGCATAAGTTGGATTAATGCGCGCTTCTAACACAGGGAAAATGCTAGTGCTGAAGAATATAGAGAAAAGTTGAACGATTGACCGAGTCAGATTAGAAGCCCACTCCCTTTAAACTCAGGAATTAATACCATCTGTGCTGCTTGAATTCCTTACGTTCTTAGAATTCAAATGCCAATGCATCTGGCCAAGTGTGACCACAGGAGGCATTGAACATCTGAGAGGAGAAGAAGTAGGAGGAGGATTGCTGGAGTCGTCTAGGGAGGAGAACAGGAGGCCGAAGATATTAACCTTTACTGTTGGATTGTTAGCAGAAGAACCATCAGAACGAATATGAGGAAGATAGGAAGATTTGCAGTTATTAGAGAGGTTTATGGAAAGAGGTCAGACAGATTTATCAGTTAGAGAATTTAGGAACTCAGCATTCCTTCGTTTAGTGAAAGTCCACTTTGTTCGTCTAAGAATATTTCTGCAACTATTCCGAGCTGAATGAAAATTAGCGGGAGTGACGGGAGAAGGAGTATTTTTTCACTCTCGATACTTGAAGTCCCTAGTTTGAATGGCACAAGACCAAGTGCGAGGGAACCATGAATTTTGAGGAGAGAAAGATTTACGTTTTAAATAAAGAAGAATTGAGCCTTCTCATTCCATTAACGATTACAGCCCCTACCGCATCTGCAGAAACAGTCCCTCCAGAGATAGTTAGCGTGGAAGCAATGTAAAGCCCCCCTGTCAGCTCGATCATACTGCCAGAAGATACTCTTAGAGCAGGAAATAGCAGTTAGAGAGGAAGCATGAAAATTAAGAGAAATTAGAATGTTGTCAGAGTTACCAACAGATGCGTAGACAGCGTATTTAAAGAGAGAAGGGGCTAGTAGTGAACATAAGTCAAGGTGCTCAAGGTTGGTTGGGATGATCCAGAATGTATGATGGTTCTTTAATCAGTTGCTCCAAATCGTTGAGAATGCTGAATGATTCGGCCTCCTCTACTCCTGAATCAGTATGAGGAGAACCCAGCTATTCAAGTTTGTGTACATTGAAGTCTCCTAAATTGAGAAATTTTCTATTTGGATGTGAAGATGCAACAGTTACTTGATATATAGCTAGGTACTCATAAAAGGTAGAAAAATTTGTTCTATTGGTAGAAGAGTAGCAAAAGAAAAGATTATTGCATAGGTAAAAAGAAATATTTTAAGCCACTGAGCATTGAAGATAGGAGATTCAATATTTAGAAGACTTTATACCGGAGTGCAAGTGTTACGTAGGCAAATGCTCCATCAGCCATTTGAAAGGAAATTATAAAATAAGTTATAATTAAAAGAGAGAGAGAAGGAATCTTTAGATATATGTGTTTCAGACAAGAGTAAAAGGGTAGGAGGTGGTATTTAACAGATGCTAAATTAGAAGGTAAATCACGAACATTGGTAAAGGTTTATAGAGAAACCACTCCTGCGCAAACGCGCCATTCTATACACAATCACGATTAAAACAAACGCACAAGCAAATATGCAAGCAGTCAATATATATATATATATATTATATTATATATATATATATATATATATATATATATATATATATATATATATATATATATATATATATATATATATATATATATATATATATATATATATATATATATATCTCACATCTGGTTAACAAAGGCCAGAGGTCTATTATTTACCATTATAAATTATGAAATCTCTTCAAGTTAAAGGAGAACATGTCCCGATTCAACTCATTTGAAGGTACGTAAGTCTAAGGAAGTTGGGAAAACAGATAAAGAGAATGTGTTGCAGACTTTATCAGTTGATTAAATGTAAGTTTAATAGTTAAGTTTGAGTTCAGGAGACCTGTACGTGCGGAACTACGCAAGATATGTGAGGTGTACTCCTATATAGTGGCGAACGACACCCCTATAGAGATCAAGAAACTTGGGTGCGTGAAGAAATTACGATAGCACTCTAGAACACTCAACCTGTTAGAAGCTTGTTTAGAAAGATAAATAAAGTCATCTTTCCAAGAATGATCACAAGAATAAGAAACACTGAGAATATTAAGGAGAGATGAAGGTCTGAGTTGTGTGTTTTTGAAGAAGATGTCGTAACTTTGAGGAGGTTGTTTCGAGTAGAGAGATGGAGAAACTGAGTTTTGAGGCATTGAAGACGACCACGTATCTCTACCACAATTTGAAGTACGAGAAATGTCAGAGATTAGTTGCCCCAAGGCTGGTGTGAGAGGCGACTCTCAAATTGAAAAAGAGTAATGATGTACTAAGATATCGGCATAGGAGTGGATAGGTGATAACGTAATAGAGAAAAGGTCATTAATGAAAAGTAGGAAAAGTGTTAGGAGTAGAAAAAATCCTTGAGGAACATCACTATTAATAGATTTAAAGGATAAACGGTGGGTGTTTATAGCAGCTGCTATTGAACGACAAGATGTCAGAGAGGATTGATACCAAAAGATGGAAGTTTTGATATCAAAGCTTTGTGCCAGACTCTATCGAAAGCTTTTATTATATACAGCGAGACAGCAAAAGAATCACCAAAATGTCGAACAGTGGAAAACCAAGAATCAGAGATAAAATAAAGAATATTACCAGTAGAACCTTTTTAATGAAAACCATACTGTAGATTACAAATAATTTTGGAAGAATTGAGATGTTTCCAAATCTTCCTGTTAACGATAGATACGAAACTTAAGAAAGAATAGAGGTTCAAAAATGGGACTGTAATTGGAGGAAGAGGGGTCTCACTTCTTCCGTACAGGCTTAACGAGAGCACGTACCCTACAAGAAGGGAAGGTTGGGGTTGAAAGACGGAGACGAAATGTTTTACCAAGGAAAAATGAAAGCTTAAAAACCCAAGTTTTGAAAACCGCATGAGGGAAACCATCAGAACCAAACTCCTTCCTAGTGGTAAGCTCAGAGTGAGCAGAAGTGACGTTTTTAAAAGAATTTTCAATTTTATTCATTAATGAGTTGGAAGAGAATGAAGAAGTTGGAATAGCTCTGGAATAGTCTAAGGATGAAACATGGAGGCAAAAGTTTGAGTGAAGAGTTCAGCTTCAGAATAAGGCAAAACAGTAGTTGTGCCACTAAAAGATCCTAAAGGAAGGAAAAAGGAAGAAACAAAGGTAGGGCTGTCATTTTTTTAAAAAAAATGTCAGAAAGGGCATGGGGAAGAGGAACCAGAAATATTATTGGATTTTCTACGGAAAAAAGAGTTTTTGGAGTTACTTAGAATATATTTTGCAAGATTAAGGGATAAATTAAAAGTTGCTTGAATTTCTGGAATTTGAAGACGACAATAATCCAAGAAGGCAGCAGAGTTAAACCAAGGGTTGTTAGGTTTAGTAGAAGGAAAAAAAAAATATGGAATATACGCCTCCATGACGGAGGGAGTCCTTGCACCGAAACAGTAATCATTCCATGGGAAATCAGTACAACTGCAAGTCATACCAATTAGGGGCAACGAGTGTCAGAAACTTCTCCTTGCCGAAGGATATGGAGGTTATTGACGAAGGTTTGAAGAGACAGAGCAAGAAAAAGATATAAGAAAATGACCGGATGAACTAAGAGTAGTTAAGAGTTTAATAGTATAGGGAGAAGGGGAAGAGGTTAAGAAAAGATCAAGGATGTTGGGATCATCACTTATACGGTCATAGATATGGGTAGGTTCCAACTGCTCAAAGTTGTTCTCGATAGAAATTTGGTAGACGAGTTCACAGACTGGATCATTAGAACCGGGTGAAAGCCATCGGCAGTGGTGAACATCGAAATCACCTAAAATGATAATTTCAAAGAAGGAGTAAGGGATTAATATTTTCTATTTTTGAGTTAAAATAGTTGAAATTTTTTTTAAAGATGGGAAAATAAGGATATAAATAGACAAAACCCATGAATTTAGTTGTAGAGTTGCATTAGAGCTTAATCTAAATTAGAGAATTCAGAAGACACCAAATTAGAGACACGAAGACAAACAATATTCTTGTGCACATATGGGCAACATCATTTTTTGACTAAAAGTCGAAGAGAGAGACAGTAGGAGTTGGGCTTGCTCTCAGAAAACTCAAGCACCTGAGTTTCAGTTAAGAACATGAGATTATGAAGAAGAGAGATGATGTTCGACAAAGTGGAAATTAGATAAAAGGCAACGAATGTTTGCAGAAATTAATAGAAAAAGAAGACTGTGCACCAGTGAGGGCAACTGGCACCAACCCCAAAACCGGAGGCCACCAATTCCCAATTGGTGATAGCGGAAGAGGTGGATGAAAAGCTATTTTTAGAATCCGCATCTCAATGCCTCTAAAGGGCAATTTATATATATTAATTATATATATATAATATATATATATATTATATATATATATATATATATATATATATATATATTATATATATATATATAATATATATATTATTATATATATATATATATATATATATATATTAAGAAAATGGAATATGAAATAATGTGCATTCTGAAATAGTAAATAAATTAATAAAGTAACTAAATAAATTTAATTTTTTAAATATCACAATATAATTTTCTAATTTTTATTAGTTTAAAATTTTATTTATTTATTTTTTTTTAATTTAAACGTAACAAAATTTGTTTTTAATTTATAATTTAAAAACTTGTTCGCAACAATCTTCAGATTCGATTCCCGTAGGAAACATTTGTGTTCTTGTATACTTACTTGCATTTTATTGGACAGTCGCAATCAAGAATTTTGTGAGAGAACTTGAACTGAGCAATATCTAAGCAGTATTCTTATTCAAGATATATATATATATATATATATATATATATATATATATATATATATATATATATATATATATATATATAATATATATATATATATATATATATATATATATATATATATATATATATATATATATATATATATATATATATATATATATATATATATATATATATATATATATATATATATATATATATATATATATATATATATATATATATATATATATATATATATATATATATATATATATATATATATATATATATATATATATATATTAGTGATGGATCGGATGTCATTTTTTCTCATTTGCGGATGCGGATGTTGAATTTTCGTCCAGTGCGGATGCGGATGTTGAATTTTCAAAAATGCGGATGCGGATGCGGATGCGGATGCGGATGTTGAATTTTCGAAAGTGTGGATGCGGATGCGGATGTTGAATTTTCGAAAATGCGGATGCGGACGCGGATGCGTATGTTGAATTTTTCAAAAATGCGGATGCGGATGTCAATTTTGATAAGGACGCGAATGCAAAAATGCATCACAAAATATATATATATATATATATATATATATATATATATATATATATATATATATATATATATATATATATATATATATATATATATATATATATATATATATATATATATATATTAACTCTCCTAACTACAGTCTTGCCAAATTTTTAGTTCCTATCTTAGATCCTCTAACTAAAAACGAATATACCTTAACAGACACTATCGACTTTATCAATTGCCTAATTTCTTCTTCTTTTGGCACTTGTTTCATGACAAGCTTTGATATTGAATTTTTTATGCAAATCTTCCGATTTCTGAAACCATCAACATAATAACTAATGAATTATTTCACAACAATTAAAACATTATGAGAATGGATCATCTCATTCACCAAATTTTTAAAATTATCTGTTGAAGATTCTATATTCTTTTCGACGGGGAACTATATCCAAATTGATGGTATGGCTATGGGCTCTCCTTTAGGTCCTGCTTTTGCATATAGCTTTCTCTGTTATTATGAAAATCAATGGATCAGGCAATGCCCCACTCTATTCAAACCCCTTCTCTATCGCCGCTACATGAAAGACTGCTTCGTAGTTTTCAAGGAAAAAGCTCATGCCAATATGCTTCTACAGTATATGAATGAGACATAACAGCATGAGATTCACTATGGAACAAGAAGTTAATAATTCCCTATTTTTTCTAGATGTATATGTTAAGCATATTAACAACATATTTAAAACATCTGTTTATAAAAAGCCTACTTCTACCTTTCTTGCTACAAACTATTTTAGCAATATACCTCTTAAGTTTATTCTATCAGGTCTAAGATCTAGAATCTATAGAGCATTTAAAATTTGCTCTGACTGGCATTTATTCCATAAAGATATGGAATTTATTAAAATTCTTTTTCATTTTCATTTATTCCCTAAGTTCCAAGTGGAAAAAAGTATTAACGAGTTTTTCGCTGATATCTTTAGAGCTACTCATCATTTTCCTACTGTTCCTAAGTTAATAATATATCTAAAACTTCCGTATTTAGGGTCCCTTACATCCCAACTTAAAAATATTCTTACTGTACTTGACGCTACAATCCCCCAGTGCCAGTTTATTCTTACAAATTAGAACTCCCTCTCAATTCACACTTTCTTCAGACACAATGAATCTACCCCAACGCTTCTCAGATCCTAATTAATTTATTTATTTAAGTGTGCCAGCTGTAATGCAGCATATGTAGACAAACTGGTCTACATTTAAAAGTGAGGATTGATAACATAGAGGAGTTTCCTTCAGAACTGACCTTCCTCTTTCCTCTCCTGAACACTCTGCCATAAGAGACCATGGAAGATAGTCACTCTTTTTCTTCTTCCGATTTCTCCATAATTAATGAACACAGAAAATTAGTGAATAAAAAGGGTGGGGTATGTCCATGTCTTTTATGGCAGAGTGGACAGAAGAGCAAAGAGGATGGTCTGTTCTAAAGGAAACTCCTCTATGCTTATCAATCCCTACTTTCAAATGTAGACCAGTTTGGCCTACATATGCCGCATTACAGCTGGCACACTTAAATAAATAAATTAATGAGGATCTGAGAAGCATTGGGTGAAATTTTTGTGTCTGAAGAAACTATAAATTGAGAGGGAGTTATAATTTATGAGAATGAACTGGCGTTGCGGGAATGTAATTTCAATTATAGTAAGAATATTTTTATTAAGTTGAGATGTAAGTGATCCTATATACAGAAGTTTTAAGTATATTTTTTTTTGTTTGGGTACAATAGGAAAATGAAGAGTGGGTTTGAAGATATTTAGTGAGACACTCGTTAATTAATACTTTTACCACTTGAAACTTGGGAATAAATTAAAATGAAAAAGTATTTCATAAATCATAAAAAAATTAAAATAAAAAAAAAAGAAATAAAAAAAAATTTAAAAATTAAAAGGAAAAAATGAGTTTGAAAATAGGTAATTTTTTGTCGATAAAGCATTGTGACTATTTCGAGGCTGTCAGGGCAAATGAAGAATAGTTTTTCGCATGGTTATAGAGGCTGAGAACCCATTTTAACCAGTTTTCATTTTTCCCGCTTTCGGTTGTAGGAAAATGAATAATTTCTTCAGCCTACACCACCCTGCATCGTGCGGGATATGGTATTTATTATATATATTATATATATATATATATATATATATATATATATATATATATATATATATATATATATATATATATATATATATATATATATATATATTTTAAACTTAAACTGTTTTCGATTTTGTCGCCTTTGCAAAATTCCCAATTTGAGTTGTTTTGCCAACTGATAGTAAGCTGGACTCTTTCCGAATTTACATATACATTGAAATTGAATAAATTTCTCTAAACAGATTTTCCTGCAAAGCTTTCCATAAGAAATATATATATAATATATATATATATATATATATATATATATATATATATATATATATATATATATATATATATATATATATATATATATATATATATATATATATATATATATATATATAATATATATATATATATATATATATATATATATTATATATATTTATATATATATATATATATATATATATATATATATATATATATATATAATATGAGGGAGAGAAGTAGCGCTCCCGAGGAGATGAGATTATCCACGATTGGGTATATGGGATGTTAGGGGCACTTCCCATCTCATCCGGATACCCATTGGTTTGCTCCTTTTCGCTCCCATCTACACTTTCTTCTACGAGAGTAAGCTCTTCTTTTACACACTATAAAAGTTATTACAGACACACATCCTTTAAAAAAGGAAAAAATAATTATGACGTCACCATCAGTAGCCTCGAAGGATTAAAGAGGGGCAGATTTCAAGAAAATCCTCTCATTCACACCTTCACCCATCACCACTTGAGAGTTGGTGGCCTCCGGTAGTGGGGTTGGTGCAACCAGGAATTTGCAACTGGTTGTTCCATATGCACAGTTTATTATTTTCATTAATTTCTGAGACAACATTTGCGGTCTTCAAAATCCAATTTCCACTTTGTTGAACATCACCTCTCTTCTTCTAGACCTCACCTCTTATTTTTGACCGAAACTCAGATGTTTGGACGTTCGTTAGTACACCCTCTTCTGTTTCCTCCTACTGTCTTTACCTTCAATTTTCAGTCAAAGGAGTATGTTGTGCATAAGTGCGCATACGTGCGCAACAATGTTGTTTGTTCTCATGTCTTTAATTTGGAGTCTTCCAAATTTTTCACATTGTGCCTTAGGCTCTCTTGCCATTCAACAACTAAATTCATTTGTTCGGTTTATTTATCTCCTAATTCTACTCACTATCCTAAATTTTTCGACTATTTAAACACCAAAATAGAGCACATTCTCCATTCTTCTCCTTTCTCTGAAATCATTATATTAGGTGATTTCAATGTTCACCAAGTTGGAGTCTAGAGCTTTTCGTCTCATCAACTTTCCTGCTCTTACTAACTCTCCAATCTCTTTCTGCCCTTTGAATTGTTGCGTCACTCTCATACTATCGCTATTACAACGAACTCTGCTATTCTGAACTCTCTCGACACGTACCCCCTCCATTGAGAAGAGCTTGTCCGACACGCCATACTACACAGTCTCATCCTTTCTCTGTCCAACTCTTAGACCTCAGACTTAACCGCCATGCTCAATCTTAAATATACTCTATTGGTAAAGTCTGAAACACACTGCCTTTATTTGTTTTCCCAACTTCCTTTGATTTGCATACTTTCAAATGCCGTGTATCTGAACAAGTCGACCTTCTTCGATCAAGAATGAATTTTTCCCAAATCCGGTGGAATTTAGTATTGTGGTGCCGCTTATCATATAGAAAGCATCTGATCGGAAATGGCATGTGTCACTATTTTCCAAGCTCCCCTCCTTTTGGGTTTCCTCCTGCTCTTTGCTTAGTTATGTCAAGCTTTCTTTTTAATCATTCTGTTACTGCTGCTGTTGATGGAGTGACTTTTTTTCATATCCATTCAATAGTGGTGTTCCACTGGGTTCTGTCTTGTCTTCTACTCTATTCTTACTTTTCATTAATGATCTTCTCAGCTACTCAACTAACACTATTCATTCATATGCCGATGACTCAACCCTCCATTCTTCTACTCATTCCATATCGGCTCCCTCTTTTGCATCTAGATTTGCTTCTCGTCTTCATCTTTCCGATTCTATTCTTGTTGATCTGGGTAGAATTTTCTAGTGGGGTCGTCTCAACCTTGTGAAATTCAATATTTTAAAAACTCAACTTCTTGAAATCTCACTCTCAAAGACACCTCCTAACTTTTCACTTTCTTATTATGGTTCTACCATATCTTCTGCTGACAGTATAAGCATATAAGCATTCCTATAGGAACTACAGCTGCTAATCCTCGAAGGAACTGTCCACTCGTATACCTCCGATTTTTCGAATGCCCCGTATCACAAGGGATGCACTGTATACATATAAATTTTGTGTGGACATAGGCAACTCCAGATCTTTCTGCTGTGATGACTCTTTTATTTGACCCCTATCTGTTTTGTGGAGTTTTCTCCCATCTTCTTTGTTCCTGCCGAATTTAATCTCAATTACTTTAAAACCAACGTCTGTGCTCACCTACGAAATTTTCGTTAGGTGAGAATTATAGTTTTTTATTATTATTCTCGTTGATCTAACAACCCTCTTTGAATAGTGCTCTGCCCTTGAGTAGTGGTGATATATATATATATATATATATATATATATATATATATATATATATATATATATATATATATATATATATATATATGAATCTATACCTGTTAAATTTAGGATGTTAAACATGCGCATCAGCGGATGTGGACATTAAAAATCCGCATTACATCCGTATCAGCGGATATTAAAAATTTGACAGCAGATACATCACTAATAAATATATATATTTACAAGAAAAATAAAATAAAATGAAATTTTTATTGCAAAAAAATTATTTAAAATAGAATATAAATTATATATATATAATAATAATATAATATATTATATATATATATATATATATATATAATATATATATATATATATATATATATATATATATAATATATATATATATATATATATATATATATATATATATATATATATATATATATATATATATATATATATATATATATATATATATATATATATATATATATATATATATATATATATATATATATATATATATATATATATATATATATATATATATATATATATATATATATATATATATATATATATATATATATATATATATATATATATATATATATATATATATATATATATATATATATATATATATATATATATATATATATATATATATATATATATATATATATATATATATATATATATATATATATATATATATATGATCCAGCAATTCTCTGAAATAAAGAATTAAAAATAAAAAAAAAAATGTGAAATACAAAAAATAATATTAAAATCTTATTAATAAGAAACAAAATAGCAATAAAAAATTTTGGTAGATGATCCTTCTTCCTGTATTGCCTAAAGTCCTTTTCTCTCTGGGATCTCAAATTTGTAGGATGTGTATGATGTAAAATGTTCTTGAGCGGAACTAATCTTAAAACTGTAATTTACACATCAACAACAATCAACATTTATTGGTAAGCGGACTGCAGTAAGTAATGCAGGAAAACATGAACAGAGATACACTAGCCTGGAGGAATGTACAGTTGGGTTGAATGGCTCAGCTATAGTGTGAACAGCTGTAATTGGTACATGCAATGCAGTGAATGCAAAAAAAAAAAAAAAAAAAAAAATCAATTCATGGGGTGTATGCCATGTAAAATCTATCCTGCATATACTGTATCATTAAATGGAACAGAGTCTCCTCCGAAACACCTCGACAGCCACAGTAACTTTTCATAAGGTGTATTTGGACTTGACTGCTACGAAATAAACATGCATTTACCATTTGTGTATAAGAATACTTCGAATCTATTGTTTTGTCTCTACATGATCCATGAGGTGGTGTCACACGTACATATTTTTTCTGGAATAAAAGTCTCAAATTAGTAAATTTAAATCGTCATATTTTTTTTTATTTATAAAAAATAAAATTTAATCTATTTTACGGTAAAAAATATTGACTCCGACAATGAGAGGAAGTGATAAAAAAATGAAAAAGGAGGAATTATGAGGAGAGAGAGAGAGAGAGAGAGAGAGAGAGAGAGAGAGAGAGAGAGAGAGAGAGAGAGAGAGAGAGAGAGAGAGAGAGAGAGAGAGAGAGAGAGAGAGAGGATGAATTTTTTAACATAAAAAAGAAAATTCTAAATTTGATGAGTAATAGTAAATCGTTTATTATGATTCAGTGATCAGGTTCTTTTATTATTTCAATATTTATTACAAAGATAATATTAAAAAGAAATAATTTAGGATTGGTTAAAATTATTATTATTATTATTATTATTATTATTATTATTATTATTATTATTATTATTATTATTATTATTATTATTGCTATTATTATTATTATTATTATTATTATCATTATTATTATTTTATTATTATTATTATTATTATTATTATTATTATTATTATTATTATTATTATTATTATTATTATTATTATTATTATTTACTTGAAGATTAGTAAGAAAAAATTTACATTAATATTTGAATTAATTTTTTTAATGAAAACTTTGGTAACGTTAAACTGTGAACCTCTTTGACAATATTAATTAAAATAAATAATAACTTACAACTTTGAATTGAATATCAGTAGAGGCATCTGGTTGGACGTTGAATCCTTCTTCTTCAGGAAAGGGGATTGTCTTGGGGGAATGAATGATCACCCTTACCCCTCTATTATGAGAAAACAAAGGCAAAGCGTCTTCAGTTTTTACGTTCAGTGAAAGTTTCAATCCACTCTATATATATATATATATATATATATATATATATATATATATATATATATATATATATATATATATATATATATATATATATATATATATATATATATATATATATATATATATTAATATATATATAATTAATTTTTCTTTTTTTATAAACAAGGAAAAAAGTATTTATTTTTATTTTTACTTTCTCGATAAGAAAAAGAATACTATAAGAAAGGTCCAAAGCGCAATTATAGTTCGCATTTTTTATTCATTCTGTTTTAGGGCTAATAAAAAAAATAAAATAATATAAATAAAATACAACTTTCAGAATGAATATAATTAAACAAAAATTAATGAAAATTAGTAAATTTAGTTTCTTTTTCTACCTTAGGTCCAGCAGTTCTGGCTTTTTTAACATTTCTCTCGGTAATCTTTCCGTTAACTTCATCATCGTCAAAATAAGAATTAAAAGTGTAACATTTTCCGTGCTTGTCACTTGTCCATTCTTTCAAGTCACTGAAAAGTAACAAATATTCAAAATATAATCCTAAACGACCCAAAAAATTATAAAACTTTTTGTAAATTAGTCAAAACCTCCAAAAGTAGCTGCACAGTAGTAGTTATTGGCCCCATATTTTTGCTAAAAACGCACCGGTCGCATCCTGTTCACATCCGGTTCACATCCGGTCCCACTCGTTTTGTAAGAAAAACGTAAGAAATATTTTTTCGAGTGTGGGAATATTTTTTATTCTTAAAATAAATATATTTATTAATGATTGTTGAATTCTTGATTGTTTGTATCCCCGAACCCCCACACGCACGCAGGGTCTGAGTGCTCTGACAGCAAACCCTACTCTGTTTCCTCCTACTGTCTCTGTCCTCAATTTCAGCCAAAGGTGGATGCTGTGCATATGTGTGCAATGATGTTGTTTGCTCTTGTGTCTCTAATTTGGAGCCTCCTAAATTCTCTAGTTTATGGATTAAATTTTCTCTACAACTAAATTCATGTGTTCTTTCTACTTATCTATTAACTCTACAGACTATCCAAAATTCGTCGATTATTTTAACTCCAAAATAAAACACATTCTTTCTTCTTCTTCTTTCTCCGAAATCATCATTTTAGGGGATTTTATTGTTCACCACCGCCAATGGCTTTCATCCAGTTCTCATGATCCAGCTGGTGAACTCGCCTACCAATTTTCAATCCAGAACAACCATCAGCAGTTAGTGCATCTCCCTACCCGTATCCTTGACCGTCTTGGTGATGAACCCAACATACTAGATATTTTCGTAACTTCTTATCTTTCTCCTTACACTGTTAAACTCTTTCCTCCTCTGGATTCATACGATCACCTTCTTATCTCTGTATCTTGTCCTGTCTCTTCAAGTCTTCCGCAAGAACGGCGACCGCCTTTGATGAGGAGACGTTTCAGGCATTTCGGTGCCACTAACTGGTCTGACTTGAGGTCGTATTTTTTTGTTTTTTCATGAAATAATTACTGTTTCCGTGGGAGGAGTCCCTCGGAGTGTTCAGAACGCATAACTGAGGTGATTCTCTCCGGCATGGAGGCGTACATTCTATTTTATTTCCCTTCTACTAAACATAACAAACCTTGGTTTAACTCTGCTTTTTCTCGTGCTATCCGCCGCAGTGATGTTGCCTTCAGAGATTACCGTCGTTTTCAAACTCAAGAAACTCAGGCAACTTATATGTCGAATCGTGTAAAA
>SEYY01005882.1:0-18073 GCA_009176605.1 Armadillidium nasatum | reverse complement strand
TGTGTTTGAATCTTTTTCTGGGGAAGTGTTCCAAATATTTAATTTACAAATAAAAGTGAACACATAATAAAATTAATTCCCATTGAAAGGAAATATAATTTAGGAAAGAATTCCGAAGAAAATATGTTGAGAGATGAAGTAATAAATTTGATGGAAAAAATAAATATGAAATATATTCTCCACCAAAAATTAATTGGTGATATGGGAAAAATTAAACATGATGAAAAAGGAAAAAATGAGTATGAACTTGTTCTCAAAGAGAATCATAGCAATATTGAAGAAAATATAGATATCAAAAATATTATAATTAGCGATGACTTTGGAAATGTGGTATACAGTTCTGATAGTACTGATGCTGAAATCAAAAGAACATATGGAGATAATATCTTTTAAACAAATCAGAACTATTTGGAGACGAATGAATCATGATTTGATCATCACAGAAGAATAAATTGATATAATTAGAAGAGTATTTCATTAGGATGATGATTCAACTCATTTCAGAAGACCTATTTATTAAGATCCAGAAGGAACAAATCTCTGAAACTCTTGGCCATTAAGGCGAGAGAAATTCTTTGGCCATTAATGGCGAGAGAATATTTCATCCTCTATTGCTTATTAAAGGATAGAGGAATCGATTTGTTCCGTTTCTCATTCATTAGAAGACAAACCTGTTAAGATCTTTGAAATTACATTAATGAAAGAACATCATTCATAAACAAATTATATCTAAAGAAACATCAGAAGAATCAAATCTTTATTACGAGTTGTTGAATCAATTCTCTAAGAGACGAAATTGATCAAACCGGCCTAAAACTATTACGGACGCTACCTTTGTATATATTAGTTTTATTTTAATATTTTCTTTACATTATAATTTTCATAGTTAATTCTTTGTTGAATTGCTAATGAATATATGTCAATCTATCACATAAAAGGAAACAACGAATCTCCTTTTACTATATATATATATATATATATATATATATATATATATATATATATATATATATATATATATATATATATATATATATATATATATATATATATATATATTATATTTTAGGTTGTAGGGAGCTTTTTAAATGAACACCGCTTATTTATTTATTAATTAATAATGGAACACTTGCTCTTTAAAGTTAAATAACTTTACTCCAAATTATTGCGCTTTTGCCCACCTCTGATAAATATATATAACTAATATAAATAATTTCCCAATACAATTTTTATGTTTGTGAGTTGCTGGAAAATTGCAAAAAATTGGAGAGGGAATTTCCGGGGAAGTTTTTAAAATTTTTGAAAAAATTATAAAAATAATCCCTATTGAAGGAGACTCCCTCATCAATGGAGAGGCACATTTGAAGAAGTAATTTCAGAAACTAAAATAGCAAGGTAATTTTTTTTTGTCTTAATTCCTATAAAAATTATCCTCTTATAACGAGGAAAAAGGTATTATTGTTTTTATTTATTATTAATTATTATTCATTGCTTTCATGCAAAGCATGATAATTGACAGGAAATTATATTTTTCAGGAATTGACAAAGTCAATGCAAAAGTTGTCGAGAAAAGGCAGAAAAGAACTTATGACGAAGTTTTTCCCAAAAGAGACCATTCGGTAATGTTTAAAGAAACTGTTGAGCTTGAGCCAATCAGCAGTTCTAGTGATGAATCGGTTGGGGGGACTACTGGACCCACCTCAACCTGCTCTGAAATTGAAAGGCGACATAGAAGGGAAATTAAATCTGGTGAACACATATTTGTTCCTCATGATATTCTCAAGAATGCAAATGTTGTTGCCTGGAGCGTGAGGAATAACGTTAGAAATACTAAGATGAACTCATTCGTACATATGATGCTTTCTGTCTGCGGAGGAGATGTTTCAAAGATAAATCTAAGTGCCAGTTCAGCCCATCGATATCGAGCATCAGTACTACCCCATATGAGCAAAACAAATAAAGGACAAATGGAATCCTTCTCCAAAAATGGTGGTACATTGGGACGGAAAACTGATGGCTACCCTGGACTCCAAAGACACTGATGATCGTCTACCTGTTTTAGTATCAGGAGTCAATGGAACTAAACTTCTTGGTGTACCACCTCTTCCGAGTTCAACCACAAAAGCGAGTCTGAAACATGTTAATGTTGTCTCTTGTTGCAACAAAAAATTTACTCAGATTGGGAGTGCGACAAAAACATCATAGGCATGTCTTTGACACGATGTCCTCGAAATTTTTTTTCTTTCTTTTTTTTAAAGTTCACATCTCAAGGGCATTGCCCTATTCGAGGAGAGGAACTTTCTAGGTAGTAAATACCTAGGATTCCTAAGTGGGATCGAACCGACGCCCTCAATCACGTGAGTCAATCACCGTTCGAGCCACGGTAGGCTTTAACAAAGCAATTGTTTATTACATTTTGTGATATATTAGTAGTTTATTAATTTCACAAATCAACAATTCATTAAAAGTTAAATAATAAAAAACTGATGTTGCGTCCATTTCTGGTTATCCTGTTTATAATAAAGATTTTGCTCAATAAGGGCACAAACATACATTCTATATATATATATATATATATATATAATATATATATATATATATATATATATATAATATATATATATATATATATACTAATATATATATATATAATATGACCCCTAATGCATGCATCATGCAAATGTTGCAAGCCTATTTGTTGGCGGAAAATGGCTGGAAATGGAAATGGTTAGTTTACATTTAATAGCTTAATTCAAAGATAATTAAAAATTGCCAAAAAAAATTGGTGAAGGGATCTCTGGTGAGGTGTTTAAAATTTTTAATTTAGAAAATGAATCCGAAGAAGTTACTAAATTAATTCCTATAGAAGGGAACAAAGTAATTAATGGAGAAATCCAAAAAAACTTTGAAGAAGTAATTTAAGAAATTGTGATGTCAAGCCGTCTCAGTTAATTGAGAGAGAAAAACGAAAATCAATGCTGTACATTTATTTTGTTTTTAAGAGCCCTAATTGTAAAGGGGGAGTACCCCCCCTCGGCTATTGAAACTTTGGGATAAATGTAACCAAGAGAAAGGGTCAGAAAACGATAGGCCTGACATGTTTAAATTATTTTTAACTCTTTAGTACGGTTATGGGGGACAGGACCTGGATAAAATTTGTTTTTAATAACGCCAAAGGCGTTTTCTATATGGCAACAGTGAGTGAAAGCTTTATTTGAAGCTTACAGAATGATGAGGGAGTTAAATGGAAATAACTGGGAGAAGTTTACTCCTAAGATATATTTTTTGGTGTCAATATTTGAATCTGAAAATCATCGAAAATTGACACTATAAAAATAAAACGAACAGAAGTACATAAAAATAGTACAGAAATACTGAAATCGATAGAACACAAAATTTTAACTTTTGACTCAGTTAAAAGTTTAATTTTAAATATTTTAATCTAATTTTAATTTAATATATATATATATATATATATATATATATATATATATATATATATATATATATATATATATATATATAATATATATATATATATTGTTTTAACAATTTTTAAAAGATAGTTTAGTTTTAAATAAATTTGAATTAAAATTTTTGAAAGTTTTCGAATCTTTTGCTAAGAGGAAGATTTTTTATTTTAAGTAAATAAATATTAATTATATTTTTAAAATAGTATATATATATATATATATATATATATATATATATATATATATATATATATATATATATATATATATATATATATATATATATATATATAATTGGCCCTGCTTATTATTTAGCATTTTATATGGGAATGATGTGTGGGACAAAGACGGTTATTTGGGGAAGGCTTGTAAGGAACACGAGTCCTCAAAATATCACTTGGAATGTACTTTAAAATTAAATCTATTTGGCAAATACAACATAGATCAAGATTTGAGTCTATCTCTCATAAAGAAACAATGAAGAAGTCTCTGAAAATAGGCAAACAATAGAGAGACTGATTTTGTTATTTCCCTTGCTAAGCAAGATCTTCCTTTCAGAGGGTCATGATGTAAGTATTCCTTTGAATTTAACTACTTTTATTGCTGTAGTCGATTTAAAGAATTTGTTCTTCACTCAAAATCTTTTCCGATATCAGAAAATAGAGGGGCAGAATATATAACAAACACGGAAATTGAGATTCTTGACGGTTTTAAAAGTTCATCAAAATTGATTGTCCAGACCTACGATGTAGCCTCAGTTATGGCGGGTCATATATCTGGATTTAAAACCAGAATAAAAACAAAGTATCCATTGGCCTTTTTCACTCGTTATGTTCACAGACTGAATTTTATTTTAAATGGAACAAAACTACCATGAAGTAAAGCGCTTTTTTGCTAATCTAAATTGTTTTCACTTTTTTTTTTAGCAAGTCTCCCAAACGAAAGGCATTACTGCAACATATCAAAATCAAAAGGAAAAGAATTTTAAAAAGCCAATTGCACCTTCACATACTCTTTCAAATTTTAAATGAACGCTGTGTTAAGTGTCATTAAAGAATCTTATGAAATGCTAATTGAAGTTTTCGATACCATTCTCGAAGAATGGCATAATGATTATTATTCAATTGTACTGGCAAAGAGGTTAAAATATACTCATAAGAATTCTCTTATTTTCTTACTCTGCACATATAATCGTCCTTTTGATATATATGTGGAGTTTTATTTGGTATTCTTCAAACAAAATCTGTAAATAAATTCGTACAGGAAGTGACTTTCAAATTATCACACAAGATCAGCAACAGCTAAAACGTTTCCATCCAAAAAATGAGAGGATCTAATGACAAAAGTGAATGGAAAGCTTTGTTCTATGACATTTTAGATCATGTAATTGTTCAATTAGAAAACAGGTTTTCTGATGTCTCCAAATTAAATTTCTTTGCTTTCATTGATAAAGAAAAATGTTAATTATAAGAATCAATTTCCAACTGATCTTTTCAATACATTACTACTGGAAAGTTATCCAATATTCGAAAAAGAAAAATTGAGCAATGAATTAAAGGTTCTTTGGAACAGTGATGAACTTAAGGTAAACCAGAATATAATACTTTAAAAAATAAAGGAACTTTATCATTTAAATGAGTTTAATTAATCAAGTGTTTCGGGTTGGGAACCTTGATCCCAACTCCATCCATAACACCTAGTAGTGCAGAAAAATCGTTTTCATATATATATATATATATATATATATATATATATATATAATATATATATATATATATATATATATATATATATATATATAATATATATATATATATATATATATATATTGCGGTTTTGTTTTTTTATTAGGTTTTAATAAAAATGGCATCAAAATACGTGAATAAAATATATCGTAAAAGAATAAGCTGTACCAAAAAATATCCCGAGATGAAATAAGAATGGTCAGAGGTCCCATGTTATCCGATACGGAGATCCTCATCAACATTCAATGGGCGCGAGTCCCATGTTATCCGATACGGAGATCCTCATCAACATTCAATGGGCGCGGTCCCATGTTATCCGATACGGAGATCCTCATCAACATTCAATGGGCCGCGAAGGTCCCACGTTATCCGATACGGAGATCCTCATCAACATTCAATGGGCCGCGAAGGTCCCACGTTATCCGATACGGAGATCCTCATCAACATTCAATGGGCCGCGAACCGCGAAGGTCCCATGTTATCCGATACGGAGATCCTCATCAACATTCAATGGGCCGCGAAGGTCCCATGTTATCCGATACAGAGATCCTCATCAACATTCAATGGGCCGCGAGGTCCCATGTTATCCGATACGGAGATCCTCATCAACATTCAATGGGCCGCGAAGGTCCCACGTTATCCGATACGGAGATCCTCATCAACATTCAATAGGCCGCGAAGGTCCCATATTATCCGATACGGAGATCCTCATCAACATTCAATGGGCCGCGAAGGTCCCATGTTATCCGATACGGAGATCCTCATCAACATTCAATGGGCCGCGAAGGTCCCACGTTATCCGATACGGAGATCCTCATCAACATTCAATGGGCCGCGAAGGTCCCACGTTATCCGATACGGAGATCCTCATCAACATTCAATGGGCCGCGAAGGTCCCACGTTATCCGATACGGAGATCCTCAACATTCAATGGGCCGCGAAGGTCCCATGTTATCCGATACGGAGATCCTCATAACATTCAATGGGCCGCGAAGGTCCCACGTTATCCGATACGGAGATCCTCATCAACATTCAATAGGCCGCGAAGGTCCCATATTATCCGATACGGAGATCCTCATCAACATTCAATGGGCCGCGAAGGTCCCATGTTATCCGATACGGAGATCCTCATCAACATTCAATGGGCCGCGAAGGTTCCATGTTATCCGATACGGAGATCCTCATCAACATTCAATGGGCCGCGAAGGTCCCACGTTATCCGATACGGAGATCCTCATCAACATTCAATGGGCCGCGAGGTCCCATGTTATCCGATACGGAGATCCTCATCAACATTCAATGGGCGCGAGTCCCATGTTATCCGATACGGAGATCCTCATCAACATTCAATGGGCCGCGAAGGTCCCACGTTATCCGATACGGAGATCCTCATCAACATTCAATGGGCCGCGAACGAAAATAATGGGAAATTCTTCCATAAATTAAAAAAAGCACCTGACGAACCTCAAAATGGTTAACTATAAAATATATATAATATATATATATATATATATATATATATATATATATATATATATATTATATATATATATATATATATATATATATATATATATATAATATATCTTGCTCGTAACAAACTCTGGTGTTGAGTGCTATGACAGCATCCTTTTATCTTTAACATCTTCAAACGAAAATGTTAAAACCTATCACCTATACAAGGAAATTACTAAAACTATCGATATATATATATATATATATATATATATATATATATAATATATATATATATATATATATATATATATATATATAATTTAAAAAAGTCCGATTTTTGGAAATTAGTGTCTCGTTAAGACTACAGTGTATGACTTATGATAATTCTACAATAGGTTAGCTTTTCTAAACCTTATTTCAGGCCGTATAAGCTTTTTACGTATACACAAATATAAATATTTGCATATACAACCTTTTAAACTAAAATTTAAACGTAGTAAACTTTCAGACGACTATGTAAAGTTTAAACCTGTAAATATTTTCAAGATAAAATAAGTTTTAGATTTTTTTATTTAGGTTGCTGAACGTACGAACAAAAATATATCCGGATGTGAGGATTTTTACAGGTCCAATATAGTTTTCGTTGACTATATTGAGATGTTAGTAATTTAGTTATTTGAGAATAGGGTTAGTCGTTTATATAAATATAGAATATATAAACGGAGATGTTACACGGCTAGAACAATTTTCTCGAAAGCTGAATTCTCTCACCGCTTAAAACGAATAAATTCAACCCGTTTACAGCCTCCAAGAAGGTTTAATAGCTAAACAGTTCTCTAAAATTAACACGAATATTCTCTCAGTTTAACAAATTAAGATTTTAAATTGATACGCAAACAAAATTGGTGAATAAGTTATTTGCACTATGAAGTATCTAGAAACAGATGAACTTCACACAATTACGCATCGAAGAAAAGACAACTTGACTCTACAAGACGTCGAGAGAAACTGATGGAAAAACTGACAACCTTCGACTTTAACCACCAGTCTCCAAAAATATTTGCCTCTTTTTTAACTACATTAATTTTTAATCTGGAAACTACAATTTATAATTATTATATATATATATATATATATATTATATATATATATATATATATATATATATATATATATTATATATATATATATATATATTATATATATATATATATATATATATATATATATATATATATATATATATATATATATATATATATATATATATATATATATATATATATATATATATATATATATATATATATATATATATATATAATATATATATATATATATATATATATATAATATATATATATATATATATATATATATATATATATATATATATATATATATATATATATATATAATATATATATATATATATATATATATATATATATATATATATATATATATATATATATATATATATATATATATATATATATATATATATATATATATATATATATATATATATATAAATATTATATATATATAATATATATATATATATATATATATATAATATATATATATATATATATATATATATATATATATATATATATATATATATATAATATATATAAAGTATATGTAGCAAGATCGGCTGCAGTTAGGCTTAACGAAAGTCCAGGCTGGAAGCTGATCTCAGCTTCTTTCCTGAGGGTTTTTGACCGGAATTAGACCAGAAGTTGGTCTCAAGGTCTCTTCCTGAGGCCTTTTCGATTGGAATTAGAAAGGAATTTGCTCCTCAAATTCTTTCCTGGCACCTTTTTGAGCGGAATTAGACCGGAAGTTGATCTCAGTCACGTTCCTGACGTCTTTTTGATAGGAATTATACAAAAATTCGATCTCATGCACCTTCTTGAAGCCATTTGTGACAGGTATTATTAGAAAGGAATTCGCACTCAAGTTTCTTTCCTGAATGCTTTTAGAACGGAATTCCACAGAAACTATTTACCTGGAAATCGAACCAGAGTAGTTGTAACACCCAACAAGGTTTTCGGAACACGAAAGTTCCTGAAAAGGGGAGGGACGGAGTCCCAGCTCCTCATAGAATGGCTTCGGCACCATAGGTTATGATCGACGCGCTTCTGGTGTCCTTTTTGACTGCACGTCGCAGAGGGAAAGGAACTCTAGACTCGTTTCTCTACTCTAAATTTTCAAGTGTACAACTGATGCCATGTAAGCTAAACGTTTAATATGGCTTAAAATATTTAATATCTAAATTATATTGGTCTTCTCTTTCAGTGAAGATGATGAGATTTACGATCTCTCTCCCACAACTAAGAAAAAAGTTTTTGAACGTTGCTCTAATGCCACATATCGAAGACTGAAAGTGAGATCGTCGGAATATGAAGATTGAATTTGTATAAATTAATAATATATTGTTTTTTTTTATAAAGGCTAGTAAAAACTGGATATCTGATACCCGGTTATCCGGCAAATTCACTATCCGGCCCCATCCCATAATATATATATATATATATATATATATATATATAATATATATATATATATATATATATATATATATATATATTTATATATATATATATATATATCGTTCAAATATAAATATAGACATAAAAAATATCGATATAAAAAAATCGAAAGTCAGAAACAATCTACACCTAAGCCATATATATATATATATATATATATATATATATATATATATATATATATATATATATATATATATATATATAATATATATATATATATATATATATATATATATATCGTTCAAAATAAAATATAGACATAAAAAATATCGATATAAAAAATCGAAAGTCAGAAACAATCTACACCTAAGCCATATATATATATATATATATATATAATATATATATATATATATATATATATATATATATATATATATATATATATATATATATATATATATATATATATGATGAAACGTCAGAGGCGCGGAGAACCCCGAGTCGGATGATCAGCCTGATGATGTCTCTGTGTGCGAGATATGTGGTCGCGATATCGCGGGCTACAGAGGCATGAGAGTCCACTATCGGTTGGCTCATCCGGAGCAGTTCCATGCCGAGGAAATGGCGGCTCGTGTAGAGGTGGAGGAGAGGTGGACCTCTAGTGAGGTCGCCGCTCTGATGAACCATGAAGCGAAACTGATAATAGATGGCCAGACCTACGTGATCAATCAGAGGCTGGCGGCGCTTCATGCGGGCAGGACTCTTGAGGCCATTAAGGCGCGGAGGAAGAGAGGGGAGCTAGTCTGGTTGATTTCATGCTGGCCGGAGAAAACACCTCCGATCCCAATCCCGGCCGAGGAAAGACGCCTCGACCTGCCTGGGGCGTTGCCGGATGAGGTTGGTCCGGATGATGACCATGTCAATGGCCGTTGATTGAAGCTAACGGAATGGAAGGCTCTACGTAGCCATTAACACCGAGATCCTCCTTAACGCTGTACTGTCTAATACTGGGGTGGTCCCTAGGCGCGCGGAGAACATAGCGGAGCCGCCAGCTCGACACCCTCGAGCAGGGAATCCACCACCCCTTGGAGCTCGGAATCTCCGTCAGTGGAAATGGGAGAAAGTCCAGCGGCTTTGGCAAACGTCCAGGGGGAGGGCAGCCGATGTCGTGTTAAATGATTGTATCATTCAACAGGATATCCCAAGGGAGGATAAAATAAAGTACTGGAGAGACATCTTTGGTACAGAGTCGGTCCCCGATAAGACAGTCGGGAGAAATCAATTCAAATCACTTATTTGCCGAGCCTGTCAGCACAGCGGAAGTGACTTGGGTACTAAGAGGGATAGCGGATACATCCCCTGGGTCAGACGGAGTGAAGCTAGACTCAATAAAGAAGGTACGCGAGGCCCTGCTCGCTGCCTTATTCAATCAAATATGGATGGCCGGTGACTTGCCCCCTTCTATGAAGAAGGCGAGGACAGTGCTTATCCCTAAAGGCGCTTCTCCTGAAGGTCCTGGGGAGTTCCGATCCATCACTATAACGTCGGTTTTAACAAGATGTTTCCACCGAATCTTGGCCGACAGGTCACAAGGGGCAAAACCTTTTCGCCGCGACAACGGGGCTTCGTCAAAGCGGATGACAATGCTGAGAACATTATGGTACTCAGTAGTCTGCTGAGTAATGCGCAGCAGAAGCGTAAGGGATCGTTGTTTGGCGCCTTCATCGACCTAAGGAAGGCGTTCGATTCAGTCTCTCACAACTAAATTACACGCTGCCTCCTTAGGGTTGGAGTACCGGAGCAGTTGGTTGGGTATATCGTAGCACAATATACCCATGCTACCACCACTCTCAACGGGTAACAACTTCCAATTAATCGGGGTGTCAGGCAAATGGACCAGCTAAACCCCTTTGTCTTTAACTGTTTGCTCGACTCGGTCACATATATATATATATATATATATATATATATATATATATATATATATATATATATATATATATATATATATATATATATATATATATATATATATATATATATATATATATATACCTCTGGATTTCTTTTTATACTTACACAGGTATCTGTATGGGTCCCTTCCGCAACGCGGGGTCCGCGTGGGCTTTACGCCGCTACGGCTTCTCGTTGAAACCTTAATTTCTTTTATTAAAAAGACCATAATAGTTAGACCCTTGAAATTTGAAATTAGTATAGTGCGTTCCATGAATCATCAAATATATATTATTCGATTCACTAATCGCTATAGTTCGGTTTAAATAAGCGGTATAGAACAGGGAATTTTGCATTCTGGCACACGGACGCATATTTCGTGGCACAATCGGCCTATAATTCGGTACGTTGTGTCATAGGTTATGATCGACGCGCTTCTGGGGTCCCTTTTGACGGCACGTCATAGAGAGAAATTTACTCCAGATTCAATTCTCCACCCTAAATTAAGATGCTTTTTTATGCTTTTACATTGTAAAACTGATGCGATATAAGCTAAACTTTAAATTTCGCTTAAATCACCTATGCTAAGATTTCATGCAGAGAGAAAATATTAAGGCTTTTATTCAGTGAAAGATTGTCGTTGTTCCATCTGACATGGTAATCTTCAGAATATGACAAAGAGTTACAAGACAATGGCGGCCTAACATGTGGTGGTTCGACCCTCAGAGAAACTTTTCTTTATCTTCCAGTAACTGTTCTGTTATTTCCAACTTATTTACTCTGGTTATTGCACTCTAATAATAATATTAATAATAATAATAATAATTAATAATAATAATAATAATAATTGTGATGGATAGGATGTCACATTTTCTCATTTGCGGATGCAGATGTCAAATTTTGTGAAAGTGCGAATAGGGATGTTAATTTTTTTTGAGGAGGATCCGAATGTGTATGCCATCACTATATATATATATATATATATATATATATATATATATATATATATATATATATATATATATATATATATATATATATATATATATATATATATTATATTATTTTTTTTTTTTATTTTTATTTTTATTTTTATTTTTTTATTTTTTTTTTTTTTTTTTTTTCAGAATTAACTGGGAGGTTTTTAACCCTAAAAGTAATGTATTTTGGTGCCATTACCTTTATTTTGAAGGAAAAAAAATGATAGAAAGTCGTTTTTATTAAAATAAAACTTCCAAGATTCATAAGGAAGCAATTAAAAATCTGAAATCCATAAAAAAAAAAATGTTAAATTATCATTCGACAAAAGATTTAATTTTAAGTATTTTAAACAATTTTTAAAATAGATTAGTCTTTTAAATAAATATCAAATAAAACTTTTAAAATAGTCATTATTTGAGTAAGGCTTGTAAGGAACACAACTCCTCAAAAAATCACTTTAAAATGTATTTTAAAATTAAATCTATTTGGCAAATACAACATAGATTAATTAAGCTTTGTGTTAATCTCCCATAAAGAAATAATGAAGAAGTCTCTGTAAATCTGCAAATAATAAAGAGTAATTGATTGTTATTTCTCTTCCTAACCAATAATAAAGTCAACTACATTGAACTACTTTTATTATTGCAGTCGATTTAAAGAATCTCCGTCAGTGGAAATGGGAGCAAGTCCAGCGGCTTTGGCAAACGTCCAGGGGGAGGGCAGCCGATGTCGTGTTAAAAGATTGTATCATTCAACAGGATATCCCAAGGGAGGATAAAATAAGGTACTGGGGAGACATCTTTGGTACAGAGTCGGTCCCAGATAACAGACAGTCGGGAGAAATCAATTCAAATCACTTAATTGCCGAGCCTGTCAGCACAGCGGAAGTGACTTGGGCACTAAGAGGGATAGCGGATACATGCCCTGGGTCAGACGGAGTGAAGGTAGACTCAATAAAGAAGGTACGCGAGGCCCTGATCGCTGCCTTATTCAATCAAATATGGATGGCCGGTGACTTGCCCCCTTCTATGAAGAGGGCGAGGACAGTGCTTATCCCTAAAAGCGCTTCTCCTGAAGGTTCTGGGGAGTTCCGATCCATCACTATATATATATATATATATATATATATATATATATATATATATATATATATATATATATATATATATATATATATATATATATATATATATATATTATAATTTATTTCAGATGTCTCTCAAACCTTCGAGAGGACAAAACTTGCTCAACTTTTGTCCTCTTTTTAAAAGCAAGTATTTTAAAAGGGGAGTACCCTCCTGGTCTTCTAAGACTTTGGGACAAATATAATGAGGAGAAAGGTATTATTGTTATTATTTTTATTATTAGTTATTATTATTATTAAACACAAATAGAGCAGAAGAAAGTTTCGATCAAGAGACCCTGGTGTTTATTTTGTGTGTTTGAATCTTTTTCTGGGGAAGTGTTCCAAATATTTAATTTACAAATAAAAGTGAACACATAATAAAATTAATTCCCATTGAAAGGAAATATAATTTAGGAAAGAATTCCGAAGAAAATATGTTGAGAGATGAAGTAATTAAATTTGATGGAAAAAATAAATATGAAATATATTCTCCACCAAAAATTAATGATGGTGATATGGGAAAAATTAAGCATAATGAAAAAGAAAAAAATGAGTATGAACTTGTTCTCAAAGAGAATCATAGCAATATTGAAGAAAATATAGATATCAAAAATATTATAATTAGCGATGACTTTGGAAATGTGGTATACAGTTCTGATAGTACTGATGCTGAAATCAAAAGAACATATGGAGATAATATCTTTTAAACAAAACTTTTTTTTCTCTATAATAAATAGATGGAAAACAAATCAGAACTATTAAAAATTTTGAACTATTCAACTGATTATGTACAGACTACAAAATTATCTGATTTAATGAAAGAAGTGACTTACAAAGTTATTGAACTTAGAAAAATAAATACAAAATATGGTCCTGCAATATTTGCAATTCTTCTAAAGCTAAAGTTTATCACCCATCTCTTTTCCTCTCGCAAACTAAACAAAAAGGTCAATAGGAAAGTGGGGACCGAGTTGCCTCACGCTCAAGCGATGTCGGAAGAAGTCTTTGGAGGTTGTTCTTCTGAATTCATAAGCCTCCTCTTTCGATTTCTCTTTTGATCCGCAGTGGAGTAGAGGTAAAATTCTATGCTTTTGTGCTTTAGGGTCAGAGTTCGATACCCCTATGTTAAGACATTAAAATACCGTTTATATATATATATATATATATATATATATATATATATATATATATATATATATATATATATATATATATATATATATATATATATATATATATATATATTACTATCAATTCCCGTAAATATTTTTATAATTTGTTTTCTATTTAGGGTCAGAAAACGATCGACCTGATGGTTTTGAAAAAGACCAAATATATCTATCCCTCAACTATGGTTATGGGGGGGAACATTCTAATTTTCTCTCACAAATATAATTAAATTAATTAAATTAAAAAAATTTTGTAATGTTTTACAAATATCAGCCAGCTGATGACTCATTTGTTGAACCAATTAGGGTCACCGCCGTCCGAATCTGAGACCCTTCTCATCAGAGAGCTCTTCCTGAAGAAGTTGCCGGCAGATGCCCAGGGGATACTGGCGGTTACTTCCCCTTCTACACCCCTTCAGGAGGTTGCTGCCATCGCAGATAGGATCTTCCGCACCTTCCATCCTCCCCAGGTTTCTATATACCCTTAAAAGGGAGTTATTTTACTAGCTTACAAATAATAAATGCTAGTGATAAAACATTTGATAATTTCACTCTTGATAGCTTGGAAACTAATACTTCAGGAAAAGTTTGTAACGATACAGCTATTAAAAACACAGAAAATGATGTGGCAAATACCGTAATTTCTGGAAAGTTCTCATTTGACAGTTTGGAACAGAATAGTTCTGTCTGTAACAGTCGGACCCCATCATCTGATACAACTGAAAATAGTTTGGCAACACAGCCATCACAAGAATATACTGTTAATACAGATTATGCAAATAATGGGTTACTTCAATCACATTCATTGTCTCTGAAAAACAGTAATGATGAAATTTCAGACTGTAGTATTCATCATGATGGAGAATTATCGCATGATGTAAGCTTGCAAGAAAAAAGTGAAAACTATAGTCAAACGCCTGACTATCCTGATTCTCCACCTAGTCCTGATAATAAATTTAACGATACTATTGAAGAAATGGAGCTACTTCTGGCTCATGGCATAAACTATTATAAAGATGTAGAGTTACCAGAAGAATCCATTCATCAAGCAAAGGAACAGACCATATCAAGTTCTTCTTCAGTTCATTCATTTAATCCAAATTTTGATTCAACTCGTGCATCTTCTGATAATTCGAAAAAAGATGCAGATACCAAAAATGAACTTGATCCAGCACCACTTATGGAAAAGGAATTAATTAAAGAGGAGATTAATAGCAAAAAGTCAGTTCCAGTAAAACCTCCTCGTATTGAGATTTCCAAGCCTACGCCAAAATCAGAGTGTAAAAAATTACCCATATATAGTAATTACAAACACCGAAAAGATGATACTCCCTCTCACATAAATTCTCCACTTGTGAAAACGGTCACAAAAATCCAAAATTGAAAATTATACTCCTGCAACAAACAGGAAAGATATTAATAGAGATACTTATAGTAATACTCCAAAGTCAAGAGGAATCACTACCATTGTTGATAGTTCTTGTCCCAGCAAATTACTCCTACTACAACAAAATTTTACACCCCAAAATTTGGCTCTCAAATCTTCATATAATAAGGCAGGTTTGTCAAAAATACCAAGAGTAACTTATGAACATAAGGTTTTCCGTACGCCTCAGAATACTTTGCCCAAGGTAAAAATGACAGCTAGCAAGTCAGTTCAACCCCGTTCAAGACACCGAACTCTAAATATTGAAAGTCCAGTGGCCAATTATTTGCAAAACAATCCTCCTCCACCTCTTGTTACTACTGTAAAGCCTAGATACAAAGTAAGCCCATTGAAGTTACAGACGGAAACTGCACCTGAGAATTTTAGAAAGGTCAGTATAAGAATTATCTTAAGACAAAATCACTAGAGTAATCAAAAGTTTATTATAGTTAACTATAGATTTATTATATTACATTGAATAATATAAATTTTTCGTTTGTATTTTTCTTTTAAAGACGCCGTTGAAAGAATCAAATATGCTTTCAAAACCCCAGATGATAACAGCACGTCTTCCCCCATCAGTTCACAAGCAAGGAGAAGGGTTTCTTGGTATGATTTGTATATATATATATATATATATATATATATATATATATATATATATATATATATATATATATATATATATATATATATATATATATATATATATATATATATATATATATATATATATATATATATATATATGAAATATGATATGCTCTGTATATTAATGCTTTGATATTGTTTAGTTTATAAATAAATGGTATGTGACTAAAATAATTTAAACTTAATCCTGTAAATGTCTCTTTACGGAAAATCGATGTATTGGTACAGTGTAAATTTTTACTAATAAAAATATCTAAAAACTGTAAAGAGTTGTTCGTTTCCTCTTCGCATGTAAATTTTATATTGGGGAGTTTATTGTTAAGAAAGTTTAATATATATAAAATTGTTCCCATAAAAATTGTTTCCATATTTTGTACATTATTTTATTTTATTTTATTTGTTTTAATGTCAGATTTTAAAGTAATTTTGTTTTTAGATCCTGAAGATGAGAATTGTTTTCTCGAAACATCGATTAAAATGTTTTATAGAGCTCTGGTTCTTCTGTTCCATATATATATATATATATATATATATATATATATATATAATATATATATATATATATATATATATATATATATATATATATATATATATATATATATATATATATATATATATATATATAGAATATTCGAATATTTTCCAGATTTTTATATATTGGAGCAGAATCTATTTTATGAAATAATGAGTCAACTATATATGACTCGTCTAAATAAAGATTCTTTAAGATGTCCAATGCCACCTCCAAATTTTCATCCACATTGGGCAAGTGCTCGATGTCTTTAAGAGCATTGCCCTCCAAAAGAGATTTCAAATATTGAAGCTTGGCAGCATCAGAAACATCCTTCCTTGCCCCATAAATATTCTGGAATGAGAGCAAGAATGAACGGAAGGAGTAACGATCTCCTTCACCTTTGAATACTTGACATTTAATAGCAGGGATTTTAATCTCCTGCTTTGAAGCTTGAATATTCTTCAGAATATTCTGCATATCAACTCTGGACATCGAATCATCCAGAGAATGCTCCGACGCAGGTGAAAGAGAACAAGTCTTTTGATCAGGAGTCATTCTGAGAAGTAACTTCTCATTCCTCATATGATAATGAGATGCTTCAATGATTTCCTCATCTAAAATGCTGGAGTCATATTTTAGAAGAGAAGAATTACTAATGATTTCTTCAATTTTGGTGTCAAAGATTTTAACCTCTGCAAGATACTGCTTCACTCCTTCGAGCTGTGACAGAGTAATCTGAGTATCCTCTTCGCTTGAGGAAAGCTCAAGAATATTTTTGAACAGCAGAGTGATCTTCCTCTTGACAACTGCTCTAGATCTTTTTACAGGAGACAGCCTTTCTTTCAATTCCTGAAGGAGACTATTTCTGTCTTCAGGAGAGAGGGTGTCAGCTTCATTTCCCCCCAATTCTCCACTTAAGCTGTCCTCCAGTTCTGAAATTAGAAGACTAGCAGCTGTCTTGTCAAAAAGAGGCATTTTTTTCTAATATTCAAAATACAACGCAAAATGCGCAAAATAAATATACGCAAATCCGCAAAAATACAAACGCAAAATACGCAACGAAAGAG